>ML287034.1:34488-44729 GCA_005239495.1 Nicotiana undulata | reverse complement strand
TTTTCTGTTGTAAGACTTTTGAAGTGATTTGGGATGTTTCAGTAAAAGTTGAAAGTTCATGATCCGGGATGTTCCAGTAAAGGTTTGAAGGTTAATGACTTTAAATACTATTACGTTGTTTATAGAGGCCAAATGTTGCGTATGTTGGCTTGTCTAGCGGGTTCTACGTTAGACGCAGTCACGGTCTGAAAGGTGGGATTTCGGGTCGTGACATGGGTTACCTCCCAACAAGCGCATGATTTAACGTCGCGGCACGACATAAAATCTCGTCTAATCATTGGCAAGTAACATCTTCGAGTTCTAATGATCAAAGTCACCTCCATAATAATGCTTTACTCTTTGTCTGTTCACTAAGAACATTCTCTAGCCACCTAAGACACGTAGCTCAATTTCACCATGTGGAGTGCCTCTCACTACCTCAAAGGGGCCCGACTATCTCGGTTTGAGCTTCCCCAGAAAGAGTCTCAACCTCGAATTGAACAAGAGAAGCAATTGGCCCGGTTCGAACTCATGATGAAGGATATGATTATCATGCCATCTCTTGGTCTTTTCTATATATAACTTAGCATTCTCATACGTGTGCAAGCGAAACTCATCAAGCTCGTTCAATTGCATCAACCGTTTTCTACCTACTAATTCTGCATCAAAGTTCAGCTTCTTTATCGCCCAATGTGCCTTCTGCTCAAAATCCACCGGTAAATGACATGCCTTCCCATAAACTAGCTTGTATGGAGAGGTTCATATTGGAGTTTTGTAGGCGGTTCAGTATGCCCATAGAGCATCATCAAGCTTTGCAGCCCAATCTTTCCTATTTGAACTAACTGTCTTCTCCAAGATCTGCTTTATCTCTCTATTTGACACTTCAACTTTTCCACTAGTGTGAGGATGGTAAGCGGTTGCAACCTTATGTTTGACCATGTATTTCTCTAAGATATTGTCCAATATCTTGTTACAAAAATTGGTGCCCCCATCACTTATCATCACTCTCGAGGTGCCGAACCTTGTAAGGATATGCTTTTTCACAAAGTTGACCACAACCTTGGCATCATTGTTAGGAAGAGAAATGGCCTCCACCACTTTGACACACAATCAACGGCCACCAAAATGTACATACACCCACTGGACGAGGGAAACGGGCCCATAAAATCAATTCCCCACACATCAAAGATTGTAACCTCCATAATACCATGCAATGGAATCTCATGCCTCTTCGTAATTGTTCCAGTTCTATGGCACCTATCACACCTCCTCACGAAGTCGTGCGCACCTTTAAACACCCTAGGCCAATAGAAACCCGATTGCAACACCTTGGATTCCATTTTGTTACCCGCATGATGACAACCATAAGGCGATGCTTGACAGTCATATAAGATATCATTTATTTCATATTCGGGCACACATCTTCTCATTAACTGATCAATACAATACATGAACAGAAATGGCTCATCCCACACATATGATCTCACATCTCACAAGAACTTCTTTTTAGCATGAGGTTCAAGATCAGGCAGAACTTCTCCACTTTCCAGATAGTTTCCAAAATCTGCATACTATGGCACGTCCTTAGCAGTAATGGCCAACAATTTCTCATACGGGAATGTTTCCTTGATGACATCTCCCTCAGCTATATGATCCCGAGTTTATAACCTAGACAAGTGATTAGACACTTGATTATCAATTCCTTTACGGTCTTGGATCTCCAAGTCAAATTCCTGCAAGAGGAAAACCCAATGGATTAGCCTTGGTTTAGCATCTTTCTTTTCAAACAAATACCTGATGGCTGATTGGTCAGTGTAGACGATGACTTTGGTGCCAAACAAATAGGCCCGAAATTTACCGAAAGCCCACACTACAACAAGCAACTCCTTTCCGGTCACAATATAATTTATTTAAGCAGGAGTGAGAGTCTTGCTTGCGTAGTAAGTGGACTGAAATATTTTGCTCCTCATATGGCCCAATAAGGCCTCAATTTCACCAACACTAGCGTCACACCTCAGCTCAAATGTCTCTTTCCAGTTAGGAGCCACTATGATTGGTGCACTCACTAACTTCTTTTTCAGCTCCTCGAATGCTTTAAGACAAACATCGTCAAACTTGAATGACATATCCTTCTCTTACAATCAGTACAAATGAGAGAAATTTTTTGAGAAATCATTTATAAATCAGCGATAAAAACCTGCATGTCCTAGAAAACTCCTTTCACTGAAATCGGTGGTGGCAACTTTTCAATAGCTTCCACCTTAGCCTTGTCAACTTTCGGTCCATCTTTGAACACCTTGTGCCCCAGCACTATACCCTCACGTACCATAAAATGGCACTTTTCCCAATTCAGGACAAGATTAGTCTCCTCGCATCTAGCAAGCACTTTAACAAGATTGGTCAAGCATTCATCAAAGGAAGAATCAAACATAGAAAAATCATCCATAAAGACCTCCACAAATTGTTCCACCATATCGGTGAAAATAACCATCATACACCTTTGAAAAGTCGCAGGTGCATTACAAATCCCGAATGGCAGTCTCTTAAATGCGTAAGTGCTATAAGGTCATGTAAAAGTAGTATTTTCTTGAACTTCCAGGGCAATAACAATCTTATTATACCCCAAATAGCCGTCAAGGAAATAATAGTATTCCTGTCCGGCTAATCTGTCAAGCTTTTGGCCAATGAAGGGGAGAGGGAAATGATATTTTCGTGTAGTATTATTCAACTTCCTATAATCTATGCATATTCGCCAACCAGTCACAGTCCTAGTTGGGATTAATTCATTTTGTTCATTCATTACAACAGTCATACCCCCTTTTTAGGTACACATTGAACAAGTCTTACCTACTTACTGTCGGAGATCGGAAATACTATACCTTCATCGAGCCACTTAATCACTTCTTTTCTTACCACCTCTTTCATGATTTGATTTAGGCGACATTGATGTTCCATGCTAGGCTTGTGTTCCTCCTCCATGAGTATTTTGTGCATGCAGAATGCAAGGCTAATACCCTTTATGTCAGACATTGTCCAACCAATGGCATGTTTGTGCTCCCTCGGCACCCTTAAGAGCTTTTCTTCCTTCATTTTAGATAAATGAGAATAAAAAATCACAGGTAACATGGTAGAACTTCCCAAATATGCATAATGAAGATGAGATGGTAAGGTTTAAGTTCCACTTTTGGGGCCTCCTCAACTGAGGGTTTAGGGGACGGGCCGATTGGCCTATCCAGAGGCTCAAACTGGGATCCTTCACTTATGTATTCGCAAGATGCATCCAGCATTTGCAACAACTCCTCAACCTTCTCTTCAAGTTCCAAGTGATTGAACAACATCAATGCCTTTTCTAGTGCATCTTCTTTAAGCGCACTTGGCTCTACAACTGGTTCATTTATCTCCACCGCAGAAATCATGGCCATGTCCTCGTAATGATGAGGCAACTGAATAGGTCGATATACATTGAAGGTTGCTTCTTCATTGTCCACCTTCAGGATCATCCTACCTTCTACGACTTTGATAATTGCATCTCTAGTGGCCAAAAGAGGTCGTCCCAAGATGATAGGAACTAACTCATCAACTCGTAGTCCAGGATGATAAAATCCGCAGGGAAAATAAACTTCCCGACTAGAAGCAAGACTTCCTCAATTACCCCCTTATGATAAACATAAGATCTATCAGCTAACTATAGGATTGGGTCTCGCAACTCCTAAGCCCAATTGTTTGAACACTGACAACGACATCAGATTGATACTTGCACACAAATCACACAAGGCTTTACCCATATCAATTTCACCAATCCTCATGGGGATGGTAAAATTACCCGGATCCTTAAGCTTTTATGGAAGCTTATGTTGAATCGTGGAAGTGCACTCTTTAGTAAGTGCGACATTCTCGAACTCAGGTAACCTCCTTTTTTCCCCACTATATCTTTAATAAATATTAGCATATTTTGGGACCTCGCGGAGCATGTCCACTAAAGGGATGTTCAAGAGTAATTGCTTCATCATAGCTAGGAATTTGTGAAACATGTGGTCATCATTCTTATTTCTTAATCTTTGAGGAAAAGGGGGTGTCACCCTCTCTGATATGTGCTCACACTCTGTTTTGTTTCTCCCATCTAACTCTATATGTTTTGGCACTCTTTCTTATTCGAGCCCAGACTGCTCCTTTTCTTCTTAGGCACTTCTACCAATTCTCTCCCCTTTCTCAACGTCACTGCATTGACTTGAGAATTTTTCTTCTGTATCACTTGGGAGAGCTCTAACAAGTCTAGTATTCTGATTGTTAGCCATTTTCCCATACTGCCTCTCTAGATTTCTGAACTCTGTGAACAATTATTGATTCTCAGCCCTAACTTGTTGATTCTCAGCCATAACTTTCTGATTGTCTAGCAAGAGCTTTTTAATCATGTCATTCAAACTCTCTTCTGCTTGTTGTGGGAGTTTAGGTGGATGATTGTAATTAGCTTGAGGCTTGTTATTCTTATTTCTACCCCAAGGGAATTTGGGATGATTCCTCTAGTTCACATTGTATGTGTTACCATATTGAGCATTTTGATTCATCAACCCTCTAGCATGTTTCCCCACATAGTAGAGATTCAGGATTCACGGGGCATATGCCACTTGTGTGACCTTCACCACATAACTCGTAACGGTGGACATATGTTACACATGTTGCATCAGTTGTGCTTGGTGCATTTTCATTTTATTCATTTGATTTTCTAATCTCATTATATCTGTCCTCATGGCTGAGAAATCATCAAGCTCAATCAAACATGCCGCCTATTTTAAGTGCTCTTCATAGTTTCCCATATCCTTGCTAATTTTACCATTATAAGAGAAGTTTTTTTGTGATGACCCAAAAGGTCATCCTAAGTAATTCTAGCTATATCTGTATTCCGAGACCCCGAAAGCCTCCGTTAATCTCACCTCTATATGCATGCGCAGCCCGGGCGTGTAGCTGGGAAGTCTTTATGTTGAAATTTGATGAAAAATGGAATTTATGATAATTAAATGAATAAAGTTGACTTTGTTCAACATTTTTGGTAAACGGACCCGGACCCGTGATTTGACGGTCCCGGAGGGTCCGTAGGAAAATATGGGACTTGGGCGTATGCCCAGAATCGAATTCCGAGGTCCCAAGCCCGAGAAATGAATTTTTAAAGAAAATTATTTTCTGAAAATAATGAAGGATTTTGAAAATGAATAATTATGTGAAAACCGTGTTACCGGGCCCGTATTATGGTTCCGGAGCCCGGGACAGGTTTATTATATTTCATGTGACTTCTGTGAAGTTTGGTGTAAAACGGACTTGGAATGACGTGTTTCGGATCAAAATTGGAAAAACATTAAGCTTTATGACGTTTTAAGAAAATTTCTATGAGTTTTGAGGTTTAATTCCTTGTTTTTCATGATAATTTAGTGATTTAAATGTTTTAACAAGTCCGTATGATGGGTTGGGAGTTGTGTGTGTGTTTTTTGGTTTTGAGACTCGAGGGCTCGGGTGAGTTTCGGGTAGCTAATGGGGTATAAAAGTGTTAGAAAAATCTGGTGTTTCTCCTGTTTCTGGTGTCAGGCCTTTTTCTTCAGTGCGATCGCATATCATCTCCGCGATCGCACATCATTAGGTTGGTAGGGGAAAAGTTTACTCTATGCGATCGCATAGAGTTGTCCGCGATCGCATAGGGTGTAAGTGTGTTAAGGTGGGGGACTGGGTAGTTATTCACTGCGAACGCACAACTCTTCCGCGATCGCAGAAGTATATGTATAGGCTTCTCTGCGGTCACAGCCGTTGTCATGTGATCGCACTTCACTGGATCCGTGACTCTATGCGATCGCACTCCCTTTTCCGCGATCACATAGAGTTATTTCGCCCAGCTTTAATTTTAACCCCAAAACAGAATTCAATACGGGAATATCACATTTTCAGCCTTCTTCTTCTCCTTCCACCCCCATTGACGATCCTCAAGCTAATTTCCCTCCATAAACACTTGGATATCGTTGTTTCGGAGTCGGATTATAAAGGAAAGACGGTATTAGAGGGTTGATTGCTATACTTTGGACCGAGGTAAGTGTCCCGCCTAACTTTTGTGAGGGATTAGGTATTGTCTGCTAGTGTTATGTGTTTATCATGTTCAATGTATAGGTGAGGTGACGAGTACCTATACATTGTGAGTCTAGCATGCCCGTGAGTCTATTTTGATAAAATTCAGTTATTTCTTCAATGTTCATATCTTACGTGATTGCCTCTACTTGAGAAGTTGATTGTGGTTGATGTACTGGTTGTAGAGATTATGAAATGTTGGTTCAATTGAGAATCTAAGTATACAGTATATATATTGAGTTGATTGGTTATAGATGAGACCCTTGTCGGGCATTTATTGAGATATTGACTGATATTTTTCCCCTTGCCGGGTGATTTGAAATGTATTTTTCCACTATGCTGCATTCCTTGCCATACACATTGTCTTGCATTGGTGAGGGAGAGTGTAAAGCACGAAGGGTGATGTCGTTCCATATTTACATTCATTGAAAGCACGAAGATTAATGCCGTGCCATGTTTACATTCATTGAAAGCACGAAGGTTAATGTCGTGCCATGTTTACATTCATTGAAAGCACGAAGGTTAATGTCGTGCAATGTTTACATTCGAAAGCACGAAGGTTAATGCTGTGCCATGTTTACATTCATTGAAAGCACGAAGGTTAATGTCGTGCCATGATTACATTGACCACATCATACATTGCATAGCGAAAGAGAAAGTGAAGCACGAAGGATAATGCTGTGCCTCGATTTGCATTGATTATACCATGTTTTGCATAGTGAGGAATAGAGTAAAAGCACGAAGGGTGATGTCGTGCCATTAGTTACATTCCTGGCATTTGTACTTGTATTTACTTGGTACTTTCTGTTGAACTGCTTCTTATCTGCTTTGTTATGATCAATATACTGTCATATCTCACTTGTGATCCCTTTAACTGCTCCCGTTTCCCTAATTGTCTGCTGATTTCTTGCGTTGCTATCTGTGTTATATGTTGTAGGATAGGACAGGTGTACATCGTTGCTAAGTCTAGCCTCGTCACTACTTCGGCCAAGGTTAGGCTCGGCACTTACTCAGTACATGCGGTCGGTTGTACTGATGCTACACCTGCACTTCTTTATGTTGTGCAGATCTCGCAGCCGGACCCAGTGGATATCGTTAGAGGGAGTATCTTTCAGTCCACCTCGAAGATTGCAAGGTATCCCCGCAGACGTTCGTGGGCCTTGACGTCTCCTCTATCCCTTTTTCTTCCTTCCTATCTTTTTCATTTATTTTCAAAGACAGTTGTATACAGTTATTGTTCAGCCCTTGGTTGTAGTAATCTTTTAGTATGTTCGTGAGTTAGTGACTGCAGATTCGGGGATTATTACAACGTATTGTATTTGTTTAAACCATTTAGTTCTGTTTTTATCCATTTCCGCTGCTAAATCGTAAACTATTTTTGGTTAATTCTGTTAATTGGGTGTTATCATGTTAGCTTAACTGCTCACGTTGGCTTGTTTAGCGGGTTCAACATTAGACGCAGTCACGACCTGAAGGTGGGAATTCGGGTCGTGACAAGTTGATATCAGAGCTCTAGGTTGCTTAGGTCTCACAATTCACGAACAACCTTGGTAGAGTCTGAGGGATCGGTACGGAGACGTTTGTACTTATCCCAGAGGCTGCAAAGTTAGGATAACTCCACATTTCTTCATTCTCTATCGTGCGATATACATTCTGAGTTTTGATTCTCGTAGATGGCGAGGACGCGTACTTCCCTTGGTTCCGCTCAGCAGCCCGACACTCCTGCTACAGCTCCTACGAGGGGTCGAGGCCGAGGAAGAGGTCGTGCTAGAGGCCGAGGCCGAGGCAGGGCTCAGTCTAGAGCAGCATCCCCAATAGAGGACCCTCAGGTCGAGTCTGACGAGGAGGTCCCAGTTCCGGCAGTCCCAGTTGGACCAGCGCAGGTCCTAGAGGGGTTCATAGCTACCCCAGTGCTTCGGGACGCTCTTGTCCGTCTAGTATGACTTATGGAGAGTGTGGCTCAAGTAGGTCTTTTTCCTACTGCACCAGCTAGTTCTCAAGCTGGGGGAGGGACCCAGACTCCTATTATACATACGCCAGAGCAGCTAACTCAGCAGTTTCGGACTCCGGCACCTCAGCCAGCCGGATTAGTTCAGCCTGGTTTGGCAGCACCGGTAGTTGAGGGAGTTGATAAGAGACCCCGTCACTTTGGGAGATTCAGTGGAGCCTCATCTGGAGGTAGGGACTCCTTTGGCAGAAATCATCCTCCCAGGCTCTATCAGACAGCACTTCAGATATCTTCTCAAGCACCTCCATCACCAATTAGCGCTCAGCCGCTCCAGAGCTTTCAGGAAGGATATCAGGGTCGTCAGGGCCAGTTCCTGAGTCCTCAGCCGCAGCAGCAGAGATCTAGTCATAATTGTCGTATGCCGGAGCACATTGTCAGATATTGTCCCCGAGTCTCTAGTGGCCCTCAGTATCAGGGCCCCCGTGCTATGGTTCTCGTAGCAGGCACACCCCCACCCTCTCAGCCAGCTAGGGGTGGTGGACGTGGTGCCAGAGAAGGTGGTCAGGTTCTTAGAGGTGGAGCACAGGCCACGAGAGGTGGAGGCCAGGATGTTCAGATTGGAGAGGCCCCGCCCCGGTGTTATGCTTTTCCTGCCCGTCCTGATGCTGAGGTTTTCGGTGCATTTATCACAGGTACGGTCTCCGTTTACAACAGAGATGCTTCGGTATTATTTGATCTGGGTTCTACTTTCTCTTATGTGTCCTCAAATTTTGCCCCTTATTTGAGCATGCCTCGTGATTCTTTAAGTACTTTTGTGCATGTGTCTATCCCGGTAGGTGATTCTATTGTGGTTGACTGAGTCTATCATTCCTGCTTAGTTGTTATCGGTGGTTCGGAGACTCGGGTGGACTTATTGCTCCTTGTCATGGTAGATTTTGATGTGATTCTGGGTATGGACTGGTTATCTCCCTATTATGCTATTCTGGACTATCATGCCAAGACAATGACCTTAGCCTTACCACGGGTACCTCGTTTAGAGTGGAGAGGGACTCCTAGTCATTCTTCAGGGAGGGTTATTTCTTATATGAAGGCTCGGCGCATGGTTAAGAAGGGTTGTTTGGCATATTTGTGTTATGTTCGTGATTCTAGTGCTGAGGTTCCTTCTATAGAGTCCGTGCCCGTGTTTCGTGAGTTTCTAGAGGTATTCCTTACTGACCTGCGGGGTATGCCACCCGACAGGGATATTGATTTTTGTATTGAGCTAGCTGAGGGCACTCAGCCCATTTCTATTCCCCCATATCGTATGGCTCCGCCAGAGTTGAAGGAATTAAGGGAGCAATTACAGGATTTGTTGGATAAAGGCTTCATCAGGCCTAGTGTTTCTCCTTAGGATGCTCCGGTATTGTTCGTGAAGAAGAAAGACAGCTCAATGAGGATGTGTATTGACTACCGACAGTTGAATAAGGTTACTATCAAGAACAAGTATCCTTTGCCGAGGATTGATGATTTATTTGATCAGCTTCCGGGTGCTACGGTATTCTCTAAGATAGACTTGAGGTCAGGTTATCATCAGCTGAGGATCAGGGCATCTGATGTGCCCAAGACGACTTTTCGCACTCGTTACGGGCATTATGAGTTTTTGGTCATGTCGTTTGGGTTGACTAATGCCCCCGCTGCTTTTATGGAGTTGATGAATCGAGTATTCAGGCCTTATTTGGACTCGTTCGTTATTGTTTTCATTGATGATATTTTGATATACTCTCGCAGCCGAGAGGAGCATTAGCAGCACCTTAGAGTCGTCCTCCAAACTCTGAGGGATAGGCAGTTGTATGCCAAGTTTTCTAAGTGTAAGTTTTGGTTGAATTCTGTGGCATTCTTGGGCCACGTTGTATCGGTAGAGGGCATTCAGGTGGATCCGAAGAAAGTTTCAGCAGTTAGAGATTGGCCTAGGCCCACTTTAGCCACAGAGATTCGGAGTTTCTTGGACCTAGCAGGCTATTATCGCCGGTTTGTGGAGGGGTTTTCCTCTATATCAGCCCCTATGACCAAGTTGACGCAGAAGAGTGTTCAGTTCAGATGGTCTGAGGAGTGTGAAGCGAGCTTTCAGAAGCTCAAGACAGCATTGACCACAACACCAGTGTTGGTATTGCCCTCAGGTTCAGGTTCGTATACCGTGTATTGTGATGCTTCACGGGTTGTACTTGGTGCG
>ML287034.1:0-34025 GCA_005239495.1 Nicotiana undulata | reverse complement strand
GACCTTTGGCTTTGGATGTTCAGGCTTTAGCCAATCGATTTGTGAGATTAGAGGTTTCTGAGGGTGGCAGTATTTTGGCCCATACCGTCGCTCGTTCTTCGTTGTATGATCGTATTCGTTCCAGGCAATATGATGATTGTCATTTGTGTGCTCTTAGAGATGCGGTTCGCCACAGGCGTGCCAAGCAGGTCACAGTCGATGTTGAGGGAGTTTTGAGATTGCAGGGACGCATTTGTGTTCCTTATGTAGACGGCATTCGTGAGTTGATATTGCAGGAGGCCCATAGTTCCTGATATTCCATTCATTCGGGCGCCGCGAAGATGTACCAGGACTTGCAACAGCATTATTGGTGGCGTAGAATGAAGAAGGATATTGTGTCTTATGTAGCTCGGAGCTTGAATTGTCAACAGGTTAAGTATGAGCACCAGAGGCCCGGTGGTTTGATGCAGCAGATTCAGCTTCCCGAGTGGAAGTGTGACCGTATCACGATGGATTTTGTAGTTAGACTCCCACGGACCCAGAGGATGGTTGATGCAGTGTGGGTTGTGGTGGATAGGCTGACCAAGTCAGCATATTTCATTCCGGTGGCGGTTTCATCTCCAGCGGAGAAGTTAGCTCAGATCTATATGAGGGAGATTGTCAGATTGCACGGTGTGCCCTTATCTATCGTATCATACCGAGGTACTCAGTTTACCTCCCATTTCTGGAGAGTATTTCAGAGAGAGTTGGGCACTCATATTGATTTGAGCACAACATTTCATCCTCAGACTGACGGACAGTCCGAGCGCACTATTCAGATTTTGGAGGATATGTTGCGGGCATGTGTTATTGATTTTGGTGGTTCATGGGATCAGTTCTTGCCTTTAGCAGAGTTTGCCTACAACAACAGTTACCAGTCGAGCATTCAGATGGCTCCGTATGAGGCGTTGTATGGTAGGTGATGTCGGTCTCCAGTTGGATGGTTTGAGCCCGGAGAGGCTAGGTTATTGGGTTCTGAGTTAGTCCAGGGTTCCTTGGACAAGGTAAAAATTATTCAGGATAGACTTCGCACAACTCAGTCTAGACAAAAGAGTCATGCATATCGTAGAGTTTGAGATTTGGCTTTCATGGTAGGAGACCAGGTGTTCCTTCGAGTGTCGCCTATGAAGGGCATGATGAGATNTCGAAGAGTTATCCTTCGGTCCGTGTTCAGTGGAGGGGTCAGCCTGCCGAGGCAGCTACCTGGGAGTTCGAGTCCGATATGAGGAGTCGTTATCCCCATCTTTTCTCAGACTCAGGTACTTCTCTATGTCCTTTCGAGGATGAACGTTTGTTTTAGAGGTGGAGATTGTGATGACCCAAAAGGTCATCCTAAGTAATTCTAGCTAAATATGTGTTCCGAGACCCCGAAAGCCTCTGTTAATCTCACCTCGATATGCGTGCGCAGCCCAGGCGTGTAGCCGGGAAGTCTTTATGTTGAAATTTGATGAAAAATGGAATTTATGATAATTAAATGAATAAAGTTGACTTTGGTCAACATTTTTGGTAAACGGACCCGGACCCGTGATTTGACGGTCCCGGAGCGTTCGTAGGAAAATATGGGACTTGGGCGTATGCCCAGAATCGAATTCCGAGGTCCCAAGCCCGAGAAACGAATTTTTAAAGAAAATTGTTTTCTGAAAATAATAAAGGATTTTGAAAATGAATAATTATTTGAAAATCGTGTTACCGGGCCCGTATTATGGTTCTGGAGCCCGGGACAAGTTTATTATATGTCATGTGACTTATTTGTGTAGTTTGGTGTAAAACTGACTTGGAATGACGTGTTTCGGATCAAAATTGGAAAAACATTAAGCTTTATGAAGTTTTAAGAAAATTTCTATGAGTTTTGAGGTTTAATTCCTTGTTTTTTATGATAATTTAGTGATTTAAATGCTTGAACAAGTCCGTATGATGGGTTGGGAGTCGTGTGTGTTTTTGGTTTTGAGACCCGAGGGCTCGGGTGAGCTTCGGGTAGCTAACGGGGTGTAAAAGTGTTAGAAAAATCTGGTGTTTCTCCTGTTTCTAGTGTCAGGCCTTCTTCTTCTGTGCGATCGCATATGCATCTCCGCGATCGCGCATCATTAGGTTGGTAGGGGCAAAGTTTATTCTATGCGATCGCATAGAGTTGTCCGCGATCGCATAGGGTGTAGGTGTGTTAAGGTGGGGGGCTGGGTAGTTATTCATTGAGAACGCACAGCTCTTCCGCGATCGCAGAAGTATATGTCCAGGCTTCTCTGTGGTCGCAGCCGTTGCCATGCGATCACACTTCACAGGATCCCTGACTCTATGCGATCGCACTCCCTTTTCCGCGATCGTGTAGAGTTATTTCGCCCAGCTCTAATTTTAACCCCAAAACAGAATTCAATACGGGAATATCACATTTTCAGCCTTCTTCTTCTCCTTCCACCCCCATTGACGATCCTCAAGCTAATTTCCCTCCATAAACACTTGGATATCGTTGTTTCGGAATCGGATTATAAAGGAAAAACGGTCTTAGAGGGTTGATTGCTATACATTGGACCGAGGTAAGTGTGCAGCCTAACTTTGGTGAGGGATTAGGTATTGTCTGCTATGTGTTATGTGTTTATCATGTTCAATGTATAGGTGAGGTGACGAGTACCTATACATTGTGAGTCTAGCATGCCCGTGAGTCTATTTTGATAAAATTCAGTTATTTCTTCAATGTTCATTATATTACGTGATTGCCTCTACTTGAGAAGTTGATTGTGGTTGATGTACTGGTTGTAGAGATTATGAAATGTTGGCTCAATTGAGAATCCAAGTACACAGTATATATATTGAGTTGATTGGTTATAGCCGAGACCCTTGTCAGGCATTTATTGAGATATTGACTGATATTTTTCCCCTTGCCGGGTGATTTGAACTGTATTTTTCCATTATACTGCATTCCTTGCCATACACATTGTCTTGCATTGGTGAGGGAGAGTGTAAAGCACGAAGGGTGATGCCGTGCCATATTTACATTCATTGAAAGCACGAAGGTTAATGTCGTGCCATGATTACATTGACCACATCATACATTGCATAGCGAAAGAGAAAGTGAAGCACGAAGGATAATGCCGTGCCATGATTTGCATTGATTATACCATGTTTTTCATAGTGAGGTATAGAGTAAAAGCACGAAGGGTGATGCCGTGCCATTATTTACATTCCTGGAATTTGTACTTGTCTTTACTTGGTACTTTCTGTTGAACTGCTTCTTATCTGCTTTGTTATGATCAATATACTGTCATATCTCACTTGTGATCCCTTTAACTACTCTCGTTTCCCTAATTGTCTGCTGATTTCTTGCGTTGCTATCTGTGTTATATGTTGTAGGATAGGACAAGTGTACATCGTTACTAAGTCTAGCCTCGTCACTACTTCGGCCGAGGTTAGGCTCGGCACTTACGCAGTACATGGGGTCGGTTGTACTGATGCTACACCTGCACTTCTTTATGTTGTGCAGATCCCGCAGCCGGACCCAGTGGACATCGTTTGAGGGAGTATCCTTCAGTCCACCTCGGAGATTGCAAGGTAAACCCGCAGACGTTCGTGGGCCTTGACGTCTCCTCTATCCCTTTTTCTTCCTTCCTGTCTTTTTCATTTATTTTCAAAGACAGTTGTATACAGTTATTGTTCAGCCCTTGGTTGTAGTAATCTTTTAGTATGTTCGTGAGTTAGTGACTCCAGATTCGGGGATTGTTACAACGTATTGTATTTGTTTAAAATATTTAGTTCTGCTTTTATCCATTTCCGCTGCTAAATCGTAAACTATATTTGGTTAATTCTGTTAATTGGGTGTTATCATGGTAGCTTAACTACTCACGTTGGCTTGTCTAGCGGGTTCAACATTAGACGCAGCCACGACCTGAAGGTGGGAATTCGGGTCGTGACATGTTTAGCAGGATCTGGATCTCACTGTACGGTCTTGCCATGCAACGACCCCCATATACTGAGTCAAGATTTATCTTTGATGCCTCGTCCAACCCATCAACGAAAGTGTGAACCAATACCTCCTCAGTCTGACAATGATGTGGGCAATATCTAAGTAGCTTCATGTATCTTTCCCAAGGTTGACAAAGAGTCTCTCCATCTCGTTGTTGAAACCCAAGAATCTGGCTCCTCAACAACTTTGTCTTCTTAGTGGGAAAAAAACTTGATTAAGAATTTCCTTGCTAGATCAACCCAAGTATTGATTGAGTTTGTGGGATCTTTTTTCAACAATTCCTTAACTTCCCCCAGCAATGAAAAAGGAAACAATGTCAACCTGACGTAGTCCTTGGAAACGTTTGGATAATTGTAAGTGTCCGTAATTTCCAGGAAGTTCTGAATGTGCCTCTGCAGATCTTCATGAGAAAGACCCATATACTGCCCTATGGACTGAATCAGCTGTACCATGAACTATATCAGTTCAAAGTGACATATGATATCAGCCTTCACAATAGCCTGAGTCATATTAGCAAGACTGGGCCTTGCAGCTTCTATCACCATATGCTCTTCATTACGTGCTATATCTATTAGATGTGGTTGAACTACGATGTCCAACTCTCTTTCAATTCTAGTTCTAGCTTCGACTTCCCTCCCCACACTGTGAAGTATTCGTTCGATTTCAGGATCTAGAGGAAGGAGATTGTTTGCACTTCTACTCCTCTGCATTCAAGAAAAGAGCACGCATTATCACAAATAAAGCAAACTAAAAATTAAAACTTGAAAAAATAACGAATAAAAGCTTAACTTAAATAAACAATCAATAACTAAGTCCATGGAAACAACGCCAAAAACTTGTTGCGACCAAACACACACGCAAGTATACATGACCATCAAGTAATAAAGTGACTCGAAAGTCAGATTTCGAACCCACAGAGACTTAGATCAATCGTTAATTAAGCAAACTAATATCAATTAATTGTCCAAGATAATTAAGAGTGATGTTTTTCTATTAATCTACAACTGCAAAAATTAAACCAGTAACAACTAATTTATCTAGAATGCAAACGTTGTGGTTGGTTTATCAATCCTATTAAGTCAATAATCACACTCGTTAATCAAGATTATCTATGGTTGCTAATTAACCAGATCGTTTATATGAATACAATGTTCCCACAACACTACTCACCTATCCACAATATATCAATGCTATATTCCTATGTTATTGAGTCTATCATTAACAAATATAATACGGTGTTCAATTAGGCAAGGCTTTTAGGTATATTCCTATCCTATCCGCAAAATCATTCCCTGAGCCACGAATTAAAAAAAAGCTCTCTTTAATTCTAGGGTGAGTTGGTAGCTACAACAATTCACAAGTTAAAACTAGAATTAAAGAAACAACCACAAGATGATAATCCGAATTAACAGAGATGTAATTAATAAACGTTGATAATCATGTCAACCAACCCTAGAAACTAGAGGTCTTAGCCACTCATTTTCATAGAAACAATTATCCAACTATTTTGCATAAACAAATTACAAAGAAAATATGAAGGAATGAAGAACTCGATGATTTTCTCCTCCAAGATGTTCCCAACGTCTTTTCCCCTTCAAAAGTCACATTCCTCCTTCACAAGTCACGTCATTTCTCTAAAAAGTGAATTTAAAGACTATTTATATGGTATAGGGTTAGCATGGGGTGAAATAATACAAGCTCACTTCGAAACAACCTTTTTAGGTTAGCTCGTTCACTTTCTCGTGCGCACGCGAGAGTGTACGAGCAAAATTCTTCTCTTTCTATTTTTCTTCTAGGTATCTCGTGCAATTCCATGCCTTTTTGCTATACTTCGTTATTTGTTTTCCAAGATATTCCTCAATAGCTCGTTCACTCTCTTGTGTGCACGCGAGAGTGAACGAGCAAAGTACTTTTTGTCTTCTGGTCACGAATCAACTTCTTTTGCTCACATTTCATCCAACTTGCTCCTACACATAAGAATGAACGAAATGAGCATAATTCACCACAAAAACTCTACCGTCACCACACATGTTATGAGATGAAAGTACACCAAAAAATAGGCATTTTTGGCCGTTTATCAATCCATGTTAGTAATTGCGAACTATTCATCACATTTGCGATGACATCATGAATGAGAGGGATTTCATTTTTGCAATTGTTTCTTCGCATTTGCATGGTTCGTGGGGTTTTCATTTGTGACCTGCGGCTAGATAAAAAAGCCAAGGGACGGGATTTAGGTCTCATTTTCATATTTTCATACCCTAGACTCGGTAGGAGGCAATTTTGAAGAGGGATTTTCATCTACAAACTTTGGGTAATGGCTTCTAATCTATTTCTAATCATATTCTATCAATATATCATAGATTTTAACATCAAAATCATGTGAATCAAAGGAAATATTTGTGAACCTTTGTCAACAATCTAGTGTAATCCCACAAGTGGGGTCTGGGGAAGTTAGGATGTACGCAGCCTTACCCCTACCCTGGACAGACAGAGAGACTATTTTCGATAGACCCTCTGCTAAAGAAAGAATGGAAGAAGCACAGATAGCAAGTAATACCAATACAAGTTATTAAGAAACTAATCACATATAAGTTTTTGAAAAATAAGAATTTGAGTTTTGAGAGTCGATGTGGACTCGGATTTTGAAACTAATCACATATATGGAATCTACCATTGGACCCGTGTTTTGACCAGGCGGGCCCCGGGTTGACTTTTGAAGAATTGTGTAAAGATCATAACTTTATTCATTGGAATTGATTTCAGATATTATTAAGTCGATTTTTGTTTGATTTGTGTCAAGCATAGGTGAATTGTAAAGGAAACGATATTTTAGAGTGTTGATTGAGGCTTTTGAGGTAAGTATCTTGCATAACGTGTGTGGGGGAACTAACACATAGGGATCGGTTGTTTGTACTATTTGAACTGCGTGAAAGACGTGTACACGAGGTGACGAGTCTGTGCACCACTTATATGTGAAAATTGACAGGCTTAGACTCCTAGGTTGTTATGTACATTAAAATGAAGTTGTCCTATCATGTTAAATCCTCCATTGCTAATTGACCCTTACATGTCTTATTTAAAGTTGATAAGTTCATGTTCCACCGTCTTATTTTCAAATATACTCTTATATGCCTTAATTGAAGTTGTTACCTCTTCCATTGCCATGTATTTATTCCGTAGTTGATTATCCTTAATTGAAGTTATTGTTATCTCTTCCATTGTTGACTTATCCTTATTTGAAGACATTGCTAAATGTTATCTCTCTTATTGTTGAGTTTTTCTCAATTGGGATCATTTTTACATGTTATCTCTATTATCATTGAGTCATTGTTGTTGGGAATCATTATTACATGTTATCTCTCTTATTGTTGAATTACTCTTATTTGACATCGTTGTTACACACTATCTCTCTCATTGTTGAGTTATTCTTGTTGAAACCATTGTTACTTATCATGTCCTTCATTGTGAGATTGTTCTTCTGCTTCCTTGTGTTTTGTAATTCTCGTGTTGATTTATTTGTCGTACTCTCGTGTTATTATTGATGTTGTTGTACTCACCCCTGTTAAGCTGGGGGCTATGTGTAGTTGTGGTATCTAAATTGTTTTAAAGAAATATTGTGGCATATGGACACATGTGGTGCGCATTATTATATTGTGTTATTATATTTTTGGAACATGTGATACTGTTGAGAGGATTGTCGGGGTGTTCGCACATGAGTTGTCCGTGCTATTGTTATTATTGATATTTGCACATGCGGAATGACAAGCCGAGCTATATATATGAATCATTATTACATGTTATCTCTCTTATTGTTGAATTACTCTTATTTGACATCGTTGTTACACACTATCTCTCTCATTGTTGAGTTATTCTTGTTGAAACCATTGTTACTTATCATGTCATTCATTGTGAGATTGTTCTTCTGCTTCCTTGTGTTTTGTAATTCTTGTGTTGATTTATTTGTCGTACTCTCGTGTTATTACTGATGTTGTTGTACTCCCGCTGTTAAGTTGGGGGCTATGTGTAGTTGTGGTATTGAAATTGTTTTAAGGAAATGTTGTGGCATAGGGGCACATATGGTGCGAGTTATTATATTGTGTTATTATATTTTTGTAACATGTGATACTGTTGAGAGGATTGACGGGGTGTTCACACATGAGTTGTTCATGCTATTGTTATTATTGATATTTGCACATGCGACATGACAAGGCGAGCTATATATATATATATATATATATATATATATATATTTGTGGGTGGGTGGGTGGTATTGCGCATGTGGCGAGACAAGACGGGAATATTATGCGCATGTGGATAGATAAGGTGGGCATTTACTTTATTGTTGTGCATGTGGCGAGACAAAAGGCTATTTCGAGATGTTTTGTGATGACTTGTGATGCCCTGGTGGCATTGTTATTGATGATATTTGTGTAGTGGTGTGCCTACCTTGTGTGAGTTATGCATTTTACATTTTATTGTGCTGTTTCCTATGTGTCATTCGTTGTCTCTAGTTTTACTTGTCGACTCGAGTTGTGATAGAACACTTGCACAAGCATGGATGTAATTAATTACTCATATCGGATTAAGAAGATGAATCCTGATATTTATTGATCATTTGCATGTATTATCATTTACTTGCCTTCTTTGTGAGAGTAGTACTATTGGCACGTGAGTTGTCCGTGTGGTTATGAGTTATTGTTATTGTCGGCATGTGATTTGTCTTTGCAGATATGTGTTATTAATAATATTGGCACGTTATTTATTTGCGCAACACGCGAGTTGCCCGTGCGGTTGTGATTTGTAATATGGGTACAAGATGCTAAGTGATTAGGGTTCGTGAATTGGGATCCCTGATTTGTGATAATGAGGTTTGGTACCTTAGGAAAATTCTTGAATAAATATTATGTGAAAGTGGTTGTTCTTATTGAGTGGTTATTTGTTTCCCTTACTTGGTTTCACCAGACTTAAACTGTATTCAGCTTACTCTACGACATTGTTACCTGTTGTGCCTTGTTGTTAATTGTTGCTTCTAGTTTTTTATTGTAAGTATTGTGTTGTTATTTTTACCATGCATAGATTTATATTGATATTTTTCCCTGTTAGTTTCACATTCAAACTTGTACAAGCTATTAAGACTAGTAGGTGTCTTGATTGTCCCTTGTCACTACTCCACCGAGGTTAGTCTTGATACTTACCTGGTACCGCTATGGTGTACTCATGCTACACTTTCTGCACTTTTTTGTGCAGATCCAGGTAGTTCGGAGTTTGTTGATCATCAGCTGGGTCATCGGGCATTTCCATGGAGACTTCAAGGTATACCTTTTGTTGCGTTCGCAGACCTCGGAGTCACCTTATGAAGTTATTTTATACAAGTTATTTCTATTTTGGAACAGTTATACTTATAAATTTTCTAGTGAATTCAGTAGAGCTTATGACTTGTACTATCGATTTTTGGATGTTATGTATCTACCTTGGATTGTTGGCTTATTATAGAAATTTATGTTTCATGGTTAATAGTTATTTGGTTAAAATCTGTTATTAAATCAGTAAGTGTTAGGCTTACCTAGTCTTAGAGACTAGGTATCATCACGACATCCTATGAAGGGAAATTGGGGTCGTGACAAGTGCGCAAAATTTGAGGACATTCAGAGTAAATTTGATATGGTTTGGCATCGGTTTTAGAAGTTGGAAATTCACTAGTTTCATTAAGCTTGAATTGGGGCACGATTCGTGATTTTGAAGTTGTTTTATGTTATTTGAGTCTTCGACTAAGTTCGTGTCATGTTTTTGAACCTATTGGTAGGTTTGGATGGGGTTCTGATGGCCTCGGGTATGATTCGGATGGTTGGCGGAACATGGTTGCATTGGGTGAGGTGGATGTTGGCTTTAATTCTGATGCAACTGCACCTGCGAGGGAATTACTGCATGTGCGATGCTGCAAAAGCAGCACTAGGATCGTAGGTGCTTGTTTGGCTGGGCTAGTGATGAGTCACAGGTGCGAAGGATTTGCCACATCTACGAGCTCCTAGATGCATTTGGTTTTACGCAGAAGTGGACATGAAAATGCGGAGCATGGTCCGCATATGCGGAAGGATGAAGGCTTCAGGAAGAATCGCCGAAGCATGATTTGGCCACACCTACGGAACCATGGATGTGGTTAGTTGAGCTGCATGTGCGAGAATCGCTGGGAAGACCCTATTAAATGCATGTGGTTAATTGACTTTTTGGTTTTTAAAGATTGAAACTTTATTATTGAAGTTGTATCCTACGACATTATTGTTGATATTAAGTTGTTTGTGACTATATTCAAGTCGTTCGTAGGCCAATACGCATGGGAAGGGCTTTTTGGATTATTGAGTTGCGCGTTTTGAGGTAAGTAACATTTCTAAACATTTAATTGAGGGTATTTATCCCTAGGAAAACATTTATTTGTGTTGTGTTGGGGTGACACACATGCTTGGTAACGGGCGTGTGGGCATGCACCGTGTTAATCATGATCAGTGTTGATTTTTGTACCGTGTTTCTTTCAAGTCTTGTTTTATTCGTGTAGTCCCTACTTATTACAGTAATTGACCTGTGTTTCATGTTAGAAATCATGTTCAGGCTATGTGCTTATTCGGTTGAGACCTAATGAGGTTATTTTTTGTTATTTTGAGTTATTTGCTTTAACTATAATTTTATATTCAGTCATGGTTCTTTATTTGCATATCATATCTCAGTCTTTGTTCATCAGTTACTGTCACGTCACATGTTATCATTGTTTGGACCGAGTTATACGAGATTGTGAGCCCTTGAGACTTGAGATATTGATGAATCGGGTGGTCTTGAGAGTCGTACTGTGAGTGTTATTGTGGATCGGGCTGCAGGCCACAGCAGGGCACATTGGTTTTACTGTTATTATTTTTATTATGTGGATTGAGTTGCACGTCACAGCAAGACATATAGGCTATGATTAGCGCCTGGGAAAGATCCGCCCCTCCGGAGTCTGACATTCCAGTAATTAGCGTAGGCACAGTGATATATACACGTGCTTTGGTGAGGGGCATTGATGCCAGACACCTGTACAGTGCTGAGTGATTGTGTGTGTAATGAGTAGGCATTGAGATAGAAATTAAGTATTCTAAGAGTGTGAGTACTTGGGAATATCACCATGAAATCATACATTTGACATGTAGGCATAGAGATGTACCATTCCTCATGCTAGTTGTACTTGACATGTTCCTATCAATGATGGACTTTAATTGTTGAATTTGAAAGCATGTCTAAATTTCTTTATCATGAACGAGTTGATTATAAAACTTTCTTTGAGTTATTTATTCTTATTGTCATTATTATACATGTGTTGTCATTATATTAGACTCTAACTGTCTTCTTCTAAGCTCGTCATTATTTTCAACCCAAGGTTAGTCTTGTTACTTATTGAGTACATGTGGTCGGTTGTACTAATGCTACACTCTGCGCTTCATGTGTAGATCATGGTGCATCCGGGCATGGTGATTGCTAGATTAGGGATAGTACCAGTGCTTGGGGACTTCAAGGTAGCTGCTATGAGGTCCGTAAACCTTGACTCTCTTTCCTTTTTATTTCTTCAGTATTGTTTTATTACTCAAACAGTTGTAATAAGGACTTAGTTATGTTTTGATACTCAGTAGAGCTCATGTACTCGTTGACACAAGATTTTGGGGTAGCTGTATTAATATTTTAGTTATTTGTAGCAGATATTTACGATACTTCTATTGTTGAATTTATTAAACCATGTTTATTCAAATGTTAAGCTATTATGAGTCTATTGGCTTGTCTGGCAAGTAGTGTTAGGCGTCGTCGCGGATCCTTTGGGAGTTGGATCATGACAAGTTGATATCAGTGCACAAGGTTGCTTAGGTCTCACGAGTCATGAGCAGGTTTAGTGGAGTCTTGCAGATCGGTAGACATCTGTACTTATCTTTGAGGGGCTATCAAACAATTAGAAAACTTCACTTTCTTCTATTCTTGTCGTGCAAATTTGTTAATTTTGGAATTTGAACTTCTGTTCTTCTATTGTCTCATAGATGGTGAGGACACGTGCGACGGGATCAGGCAGATGGCCACCAGTACCACTTGTTACGGTCCCGAGAGCCCCCAAACCGAGGTAGAGGTCGAGGTAGAGCTAGTACTACAAGTAGAGAGGCACTTGTGGAGCCACCAGTCGCTCCAGCTGAGGAGAAAATGCTAGCTGTTGTTGAGCCGATGGGACTAGCTCAGGCACCAGTCATGCCCATTGTTATCCCTAGCCTTTAGGAAGCCTTGGCCCAAATTTTGATGTTATGCAGGAGCCTTGCTCATGCGATTTAGGTTCCAACTGCATTAGCCACTTCACATGCTGGGAGATATGGCCAAATTCCTACCACCCGTACTCTAGAGCAGCTAGCTCAGGGACTCCTGATGCCGAGGGTACTACCAGCCTAGCTGGTTGCTAGTGCTCGGGCCAAGGTTGGCCCACCTATGAGTGATGAGGAGCAGAAGAGACTGGAGCGTTTTGGGAGGCTTAAGCCTCTAGAGTTCAGTGGAGCAGAGTCAGAGGATGCTCAGGATTGTCTAGATAGGTGTCAATGTATTTTTCGCACAACAGGTCTTTTGGGCACCATTGGGGTTTCATTTACTACATTTTAGTTGACTGGGGTAGCCTACGGGTGGTGACAGGATTTTGAGTTGAGCAAGTCAGGTGGCACAACACCACTTATATGGCATGAGTTCTTAGTTCGCTTCTTAGAGAAGTTTGTTCCCCAGATTCGTAGAGAGGAGTTGCATAGGTAGTTTGAGCAGCTACTTCGGGGAGGGTATGATAGTGACTCAGTATGAGCTGAGATTTTCAGATATGGCTCGTCATGCAATGTGGTTAGTTCCTACTGAGAGAGAGGATCAGGAAGATCATTGATGGCCTCAACTATAGACTACACTTCAATTTGGCTCAATAGGCCGAGACAATTATTAGGTTTGACTAGGTGGTCAAGATTGTTAGGCACTTAGATTTGGTTCACAAGATTGAGCATGAGGAGGGGGAGGGCAAGAGGCCCCACATTTCAAGTAGTTTCAGTGGTACCTTATCTGATGGTCAGTCACATCACAAGAGAGGTCGTCCTTATAGGCCCACTTATATGGCTCGCATGGTGCATTAGCTATCCATTTGACATAAATGATGATATATATGACATAATAGAAAATCATTTGACATGAAGGATTTGGGACAACTTAGACCTGTTATATTTAAATAAACCCCTACAAGATAGTAAAATTAACAAGACCATATATTCCTTTAAACCATTCAAGTCTCCTAGGTCCGATGGTTTGCACCCCTTTTTTTAATTAGAAGTATTGGCACATTATAGGGAACTCCGGGAGGAACTTTTGTCACAAAGTATTCAATGATAGCTCATTTCCTCCTGAAATCAACTCTACTTATTTATGTTTAATTCCGATGCCAACAATATCAACAATATTCGCCCAATTAGCTTGTGTAATACCATCTATAAAATTCTAACAAAACTATTGCTAATAGACTAAAACCCTTTCTTGATAAGCTTATTAACCCTACCCAATCTAGCTTCATTAAAAATAGAAGAGGTAGTGACAATTTCATAATTATTCAAGAACTTATCCATCAATTCAAGAAATATAGAGGCAAGACTAGTAGCATGCTAATCAATATTGACTTAGAGAAAGCGTTTGATAAATTAGAGTGGTCCTTTATTTATAGAACTCTCCTTTACTTTAAGTTTCTACCAAATTTTCTCAACTAATTATGTCTTGCGTAACTACTTCCTCAGCAGATGTCTTGGTAAATGGAACCAAAACAAACTTCTTTTATCCAAGTAGGGGAATCAGGCAAGGGGACCCCATGTATATATTCATATTATGTATGGAAATGTTATCCAGGTACATTAATCACCAAATCGACATTAGAAAATGGGATTCCATTAACTTAAGTTACAATTACCCTCCCTTGTCGCACTTATTCTTCGCAGATGACCTTGTTCTAATGGAGAAAGCTAATAATAAAACGTGCTCCACAATTCGCTCCACAATTCGCTTTGCTCTTGACTACTTCTGTGAAATCCCTGGACACTCTATTGATGACCAAAAATCTTGAATCATTTTTCCTAATCATTGTAAAATCACCACTTCAACTGATATCTCCTCTTACCTAGGCATCAAGCATCATAAATCTTTTGGAAGATATCTAGGATTCCCAGTAATCAATGGTAATCCTAATCACAAGGACTACCAACATATCATTGACAACATGAGAGCAAAGCTTTCAGGTTGGAAAATTAATAGCTTAAATTTAGCTAGTACAGCTACCCTAATATCATCGACCCTATTTAGCCAACTAGCCTACTACATGCAGTATACCCTATTACCTTCCAAAACCCTAAAATAATTTATCAAATACACTTCTTATGGGGGCACAAATGATACTAAAAAAATTAAATCTTATTAGTTGGAGTGTTGTCACAAAGAAAAAGGAACAAGGTGGGCTGGGTTAAAAGAAAACTAGATCTAAAAATGAAGCCCCTCTAGCCATCTTAGCATGAAGATTAGCCAATATCCCGCTAAATCTATGGGCAAATATTTTAATCAAAAAATATACTACTAACTCTAATCATAATACCTCTTTCATCTGGAAAAGCATTGTTAAGGGGTGGTCAATATTCCAGCATGGTATAGCATGGTGTATTCACAATAATTCTTCTCTTAATATCTGGGATAGCAAGTGGATCCCTATTTCCAACAACCTTAGAAGTTTTGTGAAAGGCCGCCTAACCAAGCAAGAGTTTACCCTCACAATCAGAAATATTAGAACCAATAATTAATGGAATCTTAGTAAAATCTCCTTCAACATTCCTACTGGAATACACCAAAGAATCACCTCTATCATTTTATCCCCTGACAGTACCAAAGATACCCTTATATGGGACATTAATAATTAATATCTTTTACTACAAAATCTTGCTATGATCTGATTGAAAAGAAATGCCTACAACAACGAATTTTAATTGGATATGGAAACTTCAATGCCCTAATTAAATTAAAATTTTCTTATGGATTTGCTATCACAATAGGCTACCTTGTAGAAACTACCTAGCTCGTATAGGTATGAATATTTATGACAAATGCACAATCTGCAACAAAGAGACGGAGACAATTGTTTATATTTTTCTTAAGTGTATTGTCGCTCAAAATCTTTGGGGAGAATTAGGTATTAACGCAACCAACTTTAACCCAAATAGTGACAACTGGCTTCTATACCTTCGCGATAATAACCCTTCCTTAACTAACAAATACCTCTCATGGCATAACATATTTCCATTCATTATATGGAATACATAGTTAAATAGAAACAATAACAATATTAACAACAACACCAACATCGTCTCCTTAAAATGGGTAATGAACCAGTCCACAAAGGATAAGCTACTCACTGAGCGAGAATCTAACTTGGATAGGAAGATTGCCATAAATTCCACTGGACTCCACCGCGTAAAATTTGGTATAAATTTAACATAGACGAGGCTTTCAAAAAGGGTGACACAAGTGGTGGTATATGAGGTGTTTTTAGAAATCCAAAAGGAGATTGGATTTTAGGATTAAAAATGAAAGCCTTCTTAAGAGCTCCCGTCCACACTGAACTTCAAGCCCTATACCAAGGGCTACACATAGCACATGAGAGGAAGTAATATCCATTGGAAATAGAGATGGATGCCACGCAGGTAATTACTTATATCAACGATGAATGTGTAACTTACGAATCTATTATTAAATCATGCAGGTTGTTAATATATGGAATGAGCATGGTGATGATTCAGCAAAACATCAGACAAGGCAATGAAGAAGATCATCTCTTTGCAAAGCATGCAGAGATTCTTACTGTTTTCAATAAATTATGTCTTTTGTCTATTCCTCCACCTTATTCCATAGACAAGATGTTGGTGGACAAGGGAGGAAATGTTCATGTAAAAACCATCTCTATTACTGCTTGTAGACATCTAGCCAAAGTTGGTAATCAGCATGCAATGCATGGATTATCAACATCTTGTATTGATCCTCGGGATCATAACTATTGTAAACTCTAATCGTTGATAAATAAAATTGTCCAGTTTATAAAACAAATAAAGAGGGATTTTGGACAAGTTGATATTACATTGTGTTTCAAGATTGACTTTTATTTTTACTACACAAATAAATCTTATAACCCAGCTCTTCTCATCCCCAATTTGCTAACCGAAAGAGACAAAACCAAATACACTCTCTACTTTGAGGTCTATAATATCCACTCACTTGCCTTCTTTCCGCGCTTTGGAACGTTCTTTGCATAAAGTAGGATGTTGATATGGATGTGCGAGCACACGAGGCAGTATAAGATAAGGAACGAAGATATTCGGGAGAAGGTGGGTGTGGCTCCCATGGACGGCAAGATGTGGGAAGCAAGACTTGGATGGTTTGGGCATGTGCGGAGGAGAAGCATAGATGCCCCGGTTAGGAGGTGTGAACGGTTGACATTGGCAGGTATGGGGAGAGGTAGAGGGAAGCCTAAGAAGTATTGGAGTGAGGTGATCAGGAAGGACATGACGCGACTTTATATATCCGAGGACATGGCTCTGGATAGGAAGATGTGGAGGTCGAGCATTAGGGTTGTAGGTTAGGAGGGAGTCGAGCATTTTTCTACTTTGTTTTCGGGGGCGGGACTTGATTATGTTCTGCCTTGGGTTGTTAGTGGTTTATGTAGCTTCCACACTTTTTCCTATGGCATTAGAACTGGTTACTCTTATTACTTTTACATTTATTTTCTGTTTCTTATGATGTTGATATTATTTTAATTTTCTGGCTTCTGTTGTCACTGATCTATTGTCTATTAATTCTTTATAGGCGAAAATCTGCCTTAAGGAAATTTAGAGTGAAATAGCATTAAAGAAAGGATCGTTCGAGGTCGGCCAGGAAGCATCAAGGTTCTTGATCGAGGAGCCAACCACTGCCGAGGTCGATTGTTGTGTAAATGGTTGTAACGGTCATGATTTAAAATAAGATATTGATGAGAGTATTCCATTGGATATTCTCTTCAGTTATACTGCTAGGGTTGTTAGGGACATGTCTTGTATAAATAGAAAAAGAGATAAGGTGATAAGGCATGTAATATTCACTTGATATCAACACTTTTTGAGAAGAAGATTTACTCTCTCTAGCAAAGATACAAACTTTACCTTTTCATTAAGATTCTTGCTCACATTATTTCATACTTTTTCATCAGATCCGAGAATAGTTCAAATATTTTAGGATTTATCTATCATTCATCATTGTCAGAAGGAAGAATCATCCACCTCATTCATTATTGGGTGAATCATTCTCCTTATTTACATCAATGCCATTTATTGCTATATATTGCTTGATATACCTCTAGTATTGCTCACATCCTTTGGAATATTAAATATGAATTACTTCCATTTCCCTACCAACTTTATCTCACGTCATCCACGCTATTAAGTTATTGTCATGACCCAAATTCCTACTCAGGTCATGATGGCGCCCAACACCGTAGTCAGGCAAGCCAACACTAGTTACTAACGAAATTACTTACACAAATGAGATGTTCAAAAACTTACCCAGTTTTTAAATTTAAGGAGTCCTTTACTAAAAGTGAGAAAATTAAGCAAGTTAATTTAAAATAACCCAAAATTATTTGCCAGCATAAACGGAATTAGCAAAATACTAGCGAATCAACTACGGGTGCCAAGACCTAGTGTCACAAGCCCACATGCGACTAGTGGAATATACAAATAGACAAAATGAATGTACAACTGTCTGAAAGGGGGTAGACATAAATATCCCAAAAGTAATAGAAGCTCCACAGTGCCGCTACAAAACGCCAGGAAGAGCAGCTCACAGTGTAGTCAAATCCCGGTAGTACTCTCAGCGACGAACACCTGAATGGTGACTAGGTGCAACAACCTCAGAATCTGTACAATTAAGTACAAAAGTGTAGCATGAGTACATATAAACAAATATGTACCCAGTGAGTATCCCGTCTAAACTCGAAGAAGTAGTGACGAGAGGTAGACGTGTAACTCACTAGGGTCGTCATCAATAATATGATTGAATGAATTTAAACAATAATAACATTTATGGAAAGCAAGTTGACATGAAGCGTCAGTATGTAAATATAACAATCTCCCTGCAAGGGACAAGTAACAATATTTAAGAAAAATCACAAGTTTCTTTCTCACAGAACAATTTAATTGGTAAGAATAATAATAAGACTCTCAATCAAGCACATAGCATATAATATGCCGAGGCGTACGGCCGAAGCGACGCAGAAATTCAAATGTGCACTGCCGAGGGTCGAGTGGCACGAACCATAGATGCATCTATTACCCTGCTCGCGAATCGATCATGCGACGCGGTTGACATAAATATAAGGCTACCCCGTTCACTAATTATACATGCGACACGGTGCTCGTAGACATACACAGAATTGTCAGGAAATTCAGGAATTTATCATGGATTATTCTTAATTTCAGGGATTTAAGTACTTAAACTTACACATAGCTTCCGAAATTCTCATGTCAATTTCAAGGATAATAAGCAACCAGGAACACATGTAAAGATACAGGTAAGGCACATAGAGGCATGCTTGTGAAATCCTAAATTCTACCTGACACACCAAAGTAGTAGCTACGCACGGACTCTCGTCACTTTGCGCGTACGTAGCCTCCGAAATTAAGGACAAATTCACTCGTTACATTTACCTATGAGGACAATTCCCTCTTACAAGGTTGGAAAGTAGACTCACCTCACGTAGAAATAACTTCCCGGTCAAGAACGCGCTCAAAACTCCAAATTTTACACCCGAGGACTCGAAACTAGTCAAATGATATATAAATATGTCAATGCATGCTCAAGGTATGGAAATTCTCCTACTTATTTAGTAAATTCACTATTCTTGAAGAATTCCCAAAATACACCCCCGGGCCCACATGCTCGGATTCCGGAAATTTTTGAAGATAACACTCACCCGTAGCCTAAAGGTCATTAATATATAATTTTTATATGATTTCATGGTAGAAAAGTGGTGAAATTCCCTAAAGTTCATCAACCCTAGGTTTTCACCTCTCACCCACTATTTAGTTGTTAATCTACCTAAGTTTTGGTGTAATAATCTAACTTTTTAGTAGAATTTACTTACCTCTTAGCAGCTAGGTGGTGGAGAGTTCTTCCCAAGCTCTCAAGTCTTCAATGGAGGTGAAAAATGAAAGGAATGAATGAAATCCCGTGATTAAATGAAAATACAATGCCTGGCCTACCGGGGTTACGCACCTGCGGCTCAAGGACCGCACCTGCGGTCTCGCGCCTGCGAGCTGGGGCTCGCACCTGCGGAGTTTGACGGGAAAGGCTGGGCCCGCACCTGCGGTTCCGCTCATGCGGAATTAAATCTGCACCTGCGGAATCCCCGCACCTGCGAGGCTGGGACCGCGGGAGCGATCCCGCACCTGCGGCTTGGCAACCACACTTGCGGTCACACCAGATCAGGTGCACCAGCTGCATTTTCAGCTGGTTTGTTGGCCTCGTGTGGTGTCCGGGAGGCACCTCAGCCCACCCGAGCCCCCGTCCAATTATACCAACAAGTGCTAAATCATAATACGGACTCGCTCGAGCCTTCCGAACACCCGAAACAACGCTAAATCTAAAAATCACCTCTCAAAACCCCTAGGATCAAACTTACGAATTTCTAAGTTCTTGAATTCGGTTCCAATGCGCCGAACTAACCTATACTACTCGGAATGACACCAAATTTTGCAGGCAAGTCATGAATGACATAACGGAACTATTCCCGGTCTCGGAATTCCGTTCGGACCTCGATAACATAAAATCACGTTCCAAACCAAATTTCAAACTTAAGGAAACTCTATTTCGCTATATGGCGTCAATACGCTCCCGGGTCATCCAAAACCCATTTCGGACATACGTACAAGTCTGAAATCATCATACAAAGCTACGGGAATCGTCAAAACTTGATTCCGAGGTCGTTTACTCAAAATGTTGACCGAAGTCAAACTTGGCTTTAAAAGCCAACCTTAAGGAACCAAGTGTTCCTATACTATTCCAAACACTTCCAAATCCCGAACCACCCGTCCCCCGCAAGTCACAAATCACAATAAGCCGCTACAGAAAGTATTATTTAAGTGAATGGGGTCCGAATACGCAAAACGACCGGTCGGGTCGTTACAGTTATAAGTCTAGAGATATTGTTATTAACTAAGTTTCACCCCTCATTACGTAAAATTTAATAGTTCAACCGAACGTCTATATTTTTTTGTCAAACTATTTGGCGACGTCTTTGAGGATTTCCTAATTAAATTTTTAGTGTCCTCTAGATCTAGAATTATCACAGATTGCTAATTTAAAAAAAGAACAAAATCCCTTTTCCTTGTACGCACAGATCTTATATGGCAGGTAACGGAGGAAAAAGAACGAGGGTAACAGGCGACCTCACAACCAACCTCTTGAATACCATTAATGAGGTTCCCAAAACAGAAGGTGAGGATATAACACGTAATCCCTCTCCCAGGCAAGGCACATCACCCACTCCCCACGGCAGTATCGCAACATCCCGCAATAAAGGAGCTTTCACGTCTGTGATGGAAGAGATGCCACCAGCAGTAAAAAAGTTCCTCGAGGCTTGGCTTACTGACACGCTTACCGGTATTCTCCATAAGCCCGCTCAGGATATTGTTATGGAAAACGCAAGGACATGTTTTACACCAACAAAGTCGAGTGGCATGGCCCGTTCCCTCATCCAATGACAGGTATTACTCACAATACTTTTAATAATGTAGGTGACGACACCCTCACATCCATTTTGAAAAAGATGGAGGAGATGGAGAACGAGAACAAAGTGTTTCGGGACCAAATGAGAGAACAACAACAGAGGGATCGGGTGCCCCAAAGCTCTTGCCAAAGAGAGATGTTGGTCGGTTTGTGGAGAAACGACGCCAAGAAACAAGTATCCTTTATTTTGTTGAAAAACTTCGGCGAGACCCTCATTGGAGGAGCATTAACATGGTATTTTCAGCTACCCGCGCGTTCCATTGAAACAATCAAAGAGATGGCTGATAAGTTTGTAACAGCTCACGCCTGGCACAAAAAGGCAGACGCAAGAAATAACGATATATTCACTATAAAACAATCACCAAGAGAAGGATTGAGGGACTTCCTCACCCAATTAAACCGAGTAAGAATGACCTTACCAAACGTATCAGAAGGAATGGTCATCACAGCTTTCCAGAATGGGTTAACTAGAAACGGTTCGAGGGCGACAAGAAAATTGTTAAGTCGGCTTAGGAAGTACCCCCCCCCCCAACTACTTGGGATGAAATACACAATGCCTATTGCGCCGAGCTTAGAGAAGACGAGGACGACCTCAATGGCCGACTCACCCATTGACCTTGGTGCAAATCGAGTCCAAGAAAGATTGAAGAAATGATGCTTGAAGGGACCTTGTAGCTCCACGACCCAATTGGTAACGGTATTTACCATATGTCAGAAGCGCCATTGCACCCTCCTCCCGCCGCGAAGAGGGCCCACCTTGAACAAAGACAGGGACTCGCCGGAACGAGAGAGGTATGTCCCCTTTGTTATCCGCCCACAATTTTTGTGTGTCACCTTTAGAAATAGTCTACGCATTGGAGAAGCTCGGACCGAAGGTAAAGTGGCCACAAAAGATGAGGCCAGATCCAAGCACCAAATATTCAGATGCCCTTTGCGAGTTCCACTAAGAGTGAAGTCACAAAATCGAGGACTACATCTCCTTGAGACAGGAGGTCGTAAACATGTTTAGCCAAGGACACCTTAATGAATTGTTGAGAGACCGGGGAAGGACAAACTTTGCTAGAGAACGCGAACATAATCAGGGACCGCCGAAACCTCCCTCACCAAGTCGCACCATCCAAATGATCATCGGTGGCAGAGACGACAATTCTATCAACAACGTGAAGTTCACCAAAACACATAAGCTCAAACGGTCGATCTATCACGAACGATATGATGAACTCGATGAAGGTATCACCTTCGATAAGTCAGATACCCACGGTCTGGTTTTCCCTCACTATGATGCCCTTATTATCACTTTATGGATATTAGATACAGATGTGAGACACATTATGGTAGACGATGGGAGTGGCACATGCATTATCCACCCTCAGGTACTTGCACAAATGAAACTCGAGGATAGGATAGTGCCGCATTGCATCACGCTAACATGTTATAAAAATACAGTTGAACGAACATTTGGAGAAATCACACTCCCCGTCATGGCCGGTGGCGTCACTCTAGAAACCACATTCCATATCATAGACCATGACATGGCGTACAACGCCATAATAGGGCAACCATGGATACACGCCATGAAAGCCATCCCCTCCAGCTGTACCAAGTCATCGAATTTTAAACTCCATAGGGAATATTCAGCGTACGAGGGGAACAACACACATATCCGGAATTCTACCGCATAGCTCTGGATTGTACGGTAACCCAACAAATGAAGGGCAAAGAAAAAGAGTCATAGCAATTAGTAGGGCCGAGGCCGATCTGTGATGAGAGGGAGGACGCCATCAGAGACTCTGATATGATTGAAGTCGCGAAATCAACCATATTATACCTCGACCCCGTTCAACTAGATGGAAAAGACCACTGCAAAAAGCTTGTTCGGCTGCAAGCGTCATGAACCAGGTATTCCCGAAGGAGCTCACTGCATACAAGTTGAACGTCGACCCATTCCATCCCCTGGTGAGGAAGGTTAGGCAGAAGTTCAACTCCGTGATAAACGATACAGTACGCGAGGAGGTCAAAACATTATTGGAAAATGGCTTTTCCAAGGAGTCAAAATACCCCCAATGGGTCGTCAATGTGGTCATGGTGAAAAAAAAATGGGAAGTTGCAAATGCGCGTAGACTTTACGGATTTAAATAAAGCATGCCCCAAAGATTCAGTCTCACTGCCTTATATCGACCAACTCATCGACGCAACGGCTGAGCACGAACTACTGAGTTTTATGGACGCCTACTCGGGATACAATTAGATCCTTATGGAAGAGGAGGATCGAGAGAAAACCACTTTCATCACCCATCAGGGAACGTACTCCTACAGAGTTATGCCTTTTGGAATAGAAAACGCATGTGCAACTAATCAAAAGGTTGGTGAAAAAAAATGTTCAAGGAACAACTCAGCAAAACGATGGAAGTCTACATAGATGATATGCTGGTCAAGTCCAAAATGAAAGAAGATCATATCGACCACTTGAGAGAAACCTTCGACATACTCAGGCAATATCGAATGAAACTAAACCCCAAAAAACTTTGCATTCAAAGTGGCTTCAAGAATATTCTTGGGTTTCCTAGTGTCATAGCGAGGCATCGAGGTCAACCCGGACCAATTCAAAGCTATCGAAGGAATACTAGAGCACTTAAGCACCAAAAATAGGTTCAGAGGCTTACCAGTCGTATCTCTGCCCTATCAAGATTTATCTCATGATCATCTGAAAGATGCCATAAGTTCATGACGTACTCATAAAGAATAACGACCTCCAATAGACCTCCGAGTGTGACGAAGCCCTGAAAGAGTTAAAGACTTACTTGTCATCGCCACCATTGCTTTCAAAACCGGAACCAGGGGAGCACCTCCTCATTTACCTCGTTGTATCCAAAGTAGCTATGAGTGTAGTCCTGGTCCTAGAAAATAAAGGTACGCAGTCTCCCATCTTTTACATTAGCAAACACTAGTCGACACCGAGACGAGGTACCCCAACCTCAAAAAATTGGCACTGGCCTTGGTCGTAGCTTCACGAAATCTTAGACCCTACTTCCAGTGCCACCCCATCTCAGTAGTCACGACTTCTCCCTTAGGAAGTATCCTGCATATACCTGAGCTATCGGACAGGTTAGCCAAATATGCCATAGAATTATATCAACCGTGAACGGCGATAAAGTCGCAAGTCCTTGCCGACATCGCCGCCGACTTCAGCACAAAAATAATGACCAAAGTTAAGAAAGAAGCCACCAACGCTTCTCCCCAAACACAGGACCTCTAGGTTTTGTACACCAACGGCGCTTCTAATGCGTCAGGGTTCAGACTAGGACTCGTACTCGAAGTCCCGACAGGTGAAGTGCTTCGCCAGTCTATAAGGTGCCCGGACATGACTAAAAACAAGGCTGATTACGAAGTCGTAATTGCAGGTTTAAGGCTAGCACTTAAGTATGGGGCGAGACGGGTAAGACTACATTGCGATTATCAACTTGTCGTCAACCAATACACATGACTTTCCAGATCAAAGAGAAATGATTACAAAAATATTAGGCCGAGATCTATAAGCTGCTACCCGCATTCGATGAATGTTAGCTCGACCAGATCCCCCCAGCATAGAACACCGAGGCCAACACCTTGCCAAGTTAGCAACGGCCACCAAAAACATTACAACCGGAGAAAGAGACGTGGTCACCCTCCTCCACTCATCAATAGATCAAGGTACGAACCATAAACCTTATTTGGGAGTGGCGCAACCACATTGTTACATACTTGTAGGATGACATACTCCTAAATGATAAAAAAGAAGCCATAAAACTTCGAATGCAACCAGTCAGGTACATCATTATTCATAATGACCTATACAAGAGGACCTATGGCGGCCCCCTGGCAAAATGCTTAGACCCAAATCAGACGCGGCACGTCCTTGACGATGTCCACAAAGGCCATTGCAGAGCCTATTCCGGCAACCGAGCTTTGCTCAGATGCCTCATACGGGCAGGTTAATACTGGCCTACCATGAAAAAAGAGGCTGCAAACTTCGTAAAAATATGTGAACAGTGCCAAACGTACGCCCCACTGATCTACCAAGAGGGCAAGCACCTCCACTCAGTCACTTCCCCTTAGCCGTTCATAAAATGAGGAATGAACACCGTTGGCCCCCTCCCCCTCGGCCGAGGTAACGTACGATTTCTTTTGGTTTTAACTGACTATTTTTCTAAATGGCTATACGCAAGGCATTCGCCAAAATACGCGAACAGACAGTGATTGCCTTTATATGGAAAAACATTGTATGTCGTTTCAGCCTCCCCAAAGAGATCAGTTGCGACAGTAGACCCCAATTTATAGTAAAAAAATATTGTTGAACTTTTTGAGAAATGGCATATTAAAAGAATACTCTCAACGCCATATCACCCCGTGGGCAATGGGAAAGCGGAGTCAATACTGAACATCATGAAGAAAAATCTTGAAGATGCCAAGGGATTATGACCGGAGTTACTACCAGAAGTACTGTGGGCCTACCGAACAACGATAAAGGCGAGCGTAGGAGAGACACCCTACTCATTAGTCTATGGGACTGATAGTGTAATATCGATCAAAGTCGGAGAGCCCAGTATGAGATACTCCCGCAAGAGCGAGCCGGGGAACGACGAAAGTAGAAGGCAGGAGTTCTACGACCAAAGAACGAAGGGATATGGCCTACATAAGGATGATCGCCCAAAAAAAACAAGCATAATGCTATTACCACAAAAGGCAAAGGTCAGACTACTTAAAATCGGGGACTACGTACTCAAAGCTAAAACACAAGCAAGCAAAGATCCGCGAGAAGGTAAACTGGGAACAAATTGGGGCCGCCCATACAAGATGACAACAACAGCAAATAAAGGGTCATTCCAACTAGAAACAATGGAAGGAAAACTACTACCGAACAACTAGAACATCACCCAACTCAAGTACTTCAACTTTTAAGAAAAAGCGTCCTCCAAGTCGTACTCTTTTTCCCCTCACTTGAGTTTTGTCTTAACTGGATCGCAAGGAGGTTTTTAACGAGGCGACAAGGAGGACACTTCAAGTTGAAGTGCGAACGGACGGAGGCTCACTACAGTTAGTTCATTGCTCAACCTCTCAATATACTACTCCAAGTCGATCGATGAAGGGACTAGATAGAAGGGAACTTGAATACCAGCCAACACTAGATAGATTGGGACTGAAATGCCAGCCTGAAAATATATAAATTTCTCCAAGTGTATGAACAAAGCACAAATGCATGAAGTTCGCCCATATTTTTGCCAAACGCCTAGCCAAAGCAACGTTTCCTAAACACCTATTCGACCCTCGACCATAACTTAAAACTAGGTTACATTCGACCTCACTCGAATTAACACCTATTCAGCCCGCGACCATAACTTAACACGGGTTACATTCTACCTCATTTGAATTAGCACCTATTCATCCCTCGGCCATAACTACTTGAACTAAGGTTTTATGGTTAAGGCGACCAAGCAACCAAAAGAAAGAGGCATACAAACTCATACAAAAGGAAAAGAATCAGGTACAAGAAACAGAACTAGCATTTCATACTTAGAATATTCTTCTTACAAAGGCATGAAAAGATGCCCACAAAAAATATATACACAAGTCAACAAACAAAAAGAAGGAAAAATAACTAATCCCTGCCACCACCATCGCCATCAGAATACTCATCCTCATACCAGGCGTCTTGTTCAATCTGATCCACACCCACATGTTCATTGTCATCACCAACCTCCGTTGTAGCGGGGTCATAGCCACAAGCAATTCGAGCTTCACATGCCTTAGCACGAGCATCCTCGAAGTCGGACTCCAAAATTGTCCCCGCCCTCATCATGTCTCTAAATATATCCAGTTGGGCCTCGGTGTGGATCCATTTCTCATACAGATCTCGCGGAATGTCAGGTAAAGCAAAAGTGCGAGATGAAGATGGTTGAGCCAATAATTGTGCCTTCTCGGCCTAGTGAGAAACAACTTGATCACCAAGGCCTGAAACCTCTCTGAGCCTGGCCGTCTCCAAGGCACTCTCACGCTTAGAACGAAGAACGCGGACCACGATCTCAAGAGCCTCTATTTTCTGTGCAGCCCCAACCGGGCCAACTACGCCTTCTCTGAGTCCGGTCCTCTCGGTGACCTCGCCGCTCAGAGCTTCCACCTTGATTAGACACCCCTCGAGCTCGGGCCCTAATAAATCCACTTGGGCGTGAAGATTGGCATATTAGGCCTCGACCCCCTTACTCAACTCGAGCTCCTCTTCTGCATCCCTCAACGCGCGCTTGAGGACACTATACTTTTCAATGAACCTCACCAACTCGTCATCTTTCTCTTCGAGCTCGTCTCGGATAGCCTTGAAGTTGCCACTCTCACCGTACCGCCTATAAATCTCGCGGCACTTTTTGAGGTAATCACAATATTTTTGCTCCATCTTTTAGAAAATGTCCTTGATCCTCTCCTCTCGACGGGCACTCTTGATCTCTAGAATCATGGTCTAAAAAAAGAGAAAAAAAAGAGTCAAACAACAAGTAAAAAAGAAGTGCAAAGCACAAAATTTGAAAAGAAGAACAAAAAGCTTACCCTAAGGGCAAGGCCGGCTATACTCCTCGATAGGGCAGCATCGTCCAATTCCTCGAGAGTTTTACCCTCCACATTAGAGCAAGGGGTACCTAAAGAAGGGACCACGTTCTCTGTGTTCATTAGTAAGTCCAGATCCATGCGAATAGCAATGGTCCGCGTGGACCCTTCCAACCTCACATCAACTCGGGTAAACCCCTCACTCAACATCTGCTCCTCATCGGCATCAAGATCGGAGCCTGTCTCATATCTATCCTCGGAAACACCCTTATCTCTCCCATCGGCAGATGAAGAAGGAAAGCCAGCCGGCCGTGAGGACGACATCTCATCTCGTCGCACAATGCCTAGAGCTTCCATAGATGGCCCCCAAATACGCCTTCTATGTCCGTTGATGGCAGAACCTCAAATGGTAGATCTACATAATTTTCAAGCACGACGCTCGTCGTCTAGGAATCACCCCTTACTGAATCCAAGGCTCAAACGGTCCCATCGCTGACATCCACCAATCTCATTTTATGAGAGATAAAACCATCATTTCCTGGCAATGACTCCTCTTCTTCATCTATTAAATGATGCAAAAGGGAAGTCGGGAGTTCTGATGCTGATGCACTCGATGACCGAGCTGACCTAGTCATAGAAGAATGCAGAATGGAAGCGAACAACCGGGCTTGCCTAGCCGCAGTTATAGCAGGAGCGAGTTTTGAAGTAGTTTTCCTCTTGCGAAACGCTGAAGGAGGAGCACTCGCTCTTCTCGATAATCCCTGGGCTGAAAAAAGAAGATTAAAGGTCATTTTTCCCCATGAAACTATAACAAGCAAGCCACTGGGAGGTCACAATAGTATTGATGCAAATGGTTAAACTTACCAGTCACGGAAGGCGTAGGCCCGAACTTCTGGAGGAAGGTTGGCCATTCACGAATCCCTGTTGTACAGGGTGAAACCCGGCCAACCCAATCGTGGATGTCTTCGACCAAAGGAAGGGGTGCAGTCTTGGCTACACAAAGAGAGAATGAAATGTTAGAACGCAACCAAAGCTGGTAAAATAAACGCTTACAACAACAACAACAAACCCAGTTTGATCCCAACATGTGGGGTCTAGGGAGGGTAGTCTGTACGCAGACCTTACCCCTACCTAATGCAGGTAGAAAGGTTGTTTCCAATAGACCCTGGGCTTAGGAAGGGTAAGAAGAAGAGTAGGAAAGCAAAGAAGGAAGAAAGATGGAAGAGAAAAGAAAAGGGAGAGATAAAGGATACGTAGTACCAAATAATAGTAACACGGAATACAATACCTGAGGTGACCAAAACCACACGTAACAAAAATCTAAGAGTATAAAGGGACATGCATGCTATTAAGACTATCAGTGAACAACTATAAACTACCAACTAACCTTCTACCTTAATCCTCGACCTCCACACCCTCCTATCAAGGGTCATGTCCTCAGTGAGCTGAAGCAACGCCATGTCCTGCCTAATCACATCTCCCCAGTACCTCTTAGGCTTACCTCGACCTCTTCTAAAACTCTCCATGACCAACCTCTCACACCTCCTGAAAGGAGCATCAAAGCTTTTTCTCTTAACATGTACGAACCATCTCATCCTCGACTCCCGCATCTTGTCCTCCCCAGAGGCTACTCCTACTCTGTCACGTATAGCTTCATTCATAATCCTATCTATCCCGGTACACCCACACATCCATCTCAACATCCTCATCTATGCTACTCTCATATTCTGCACGTGGGAGTTCTTGACTGGCCAACACTCATCTCCATACAGCATAGCCGATCAAACCACTACTCGATAAAACTTACCCTTAAGTCTTAGTGGCACATTCCTATCACACAAAACACCAGAAGCGAGCCTCCACTTCATCCATCCCGCTCCCATGCGATGAGCGACATCTTCGTAAATCTTCACGTTACCCTGGATAATATATCCAAGATACTTAAAACTCGCTCTCTTGAGGATAACTTGAGCATTAAGCTTAACCTCTACGTCTGCATCATGGGTCCAAACACTGAATTTGCACTCCAAGTATTCTGTCTTTGTTCTACTAAGTTTGAAACCTTTAGACTCCAAGGTCTGTCTCCAAACCTCCAACCTCATCTTAACTCCGCTACACGTCTCGTCAGTCAACACTATAGCATCGGCAAATAGCATACACCAAGGTACCTCCCTTTGGATGTGACGCGAAAATACATCCATCGCCAAGGCAAATAAAATGGGCTAAGAGACGATCCCTGGTGCAACACCATCACCACAGGGAAATGCTCTAGGTCACCACCCATAGTCCTCACCCGAGTCTTAGCATCATCATACATATCCTTAATCACCCTAATGTACGCTACCGGAATGCCGCTAACCTCCAAACACCTCCACAAGACCTTCCTCAAAACTTTATCGTATGCCTTCTAAAGGTCAATAAACACCATATGTAAATTCTTCTTCCTCTCCCTGTACTGCTCCACCAATATCCTTACCAGATGAATCGCTTCCATAGTCGAACGCCCCGACATGAATCCAAACTGATTCTCGGAAATAGACACGCACTTCCTCACCCTGCCGTCTACCACCCTCTCCCAAACCTTCATGGTGTGACTCAATAACTTGATACCCCTATAATTGTTGCAATTTTGGATATCACTGTTGTTTTTGTAAAGCAGAACCACCTCTACTGTAATCCGCCTACAATACCCAAAATCCCGTCAACTCTCGGAGTGCTCCAACTCACCCAGTACAATGCGTCTATCCCCTTCCTCATTCAGCAATTTATGGAAGTATGTCTGCTATCTTCTCCTAATGAGTGCCTCGTCCATCAACACTTTTCCATCCTCGTCCTTGATACACTTGACTTGGTTTAAGTCGCGGGCTTTCCTCTCCCTCACCTTGGCCAACTGGTACAACTAATTGGTAGAATAAATGCTAGATTAAAAAAAATAAAAGAGGATAAGAGAGATACTTACGGGCATAATTCCTAGCTCAGGGAACCCGCTCGCATTGGCCATCACGTCTTCGATTTTGACAAACAAGTAGTTGACCCAAAACTGGCGATTTGACCTTCTCGTCCATCTTCACCACTAAACATATGCTTCCTCAGTGGCGAAGGTGTAACATCGTCCCCCTATGGAAACTAGGGGCGAAGAGATGCATCAAGTGAAGAAGTGACACCCCGACCCCGGCTCATTTCGCGAATTTTGTAAACATGCGGATAAGTTTATAGATGTATGGAGAAAGTTGGGCTGGGAAAACATCGTAATATCGCCATAAATCCTCCACCGATGGGAGAATAGGAAAGGAGTAGCCGATATGGAAGGGGTACACGTGGAAAGCGCAATACCCAGGGTGATTTATTTGAACCACATCATGCTCTATTGGAATTAGATCGATATGGGCAGGGATTTTGAACTTTGCCCAAAAATCGGCGAGGTCACCCTCTTTCACCAGTGACTCCAAGATCTCGGGGTCGTCTTCAGGCACCTTCGAGAAATCGGATCTGACTGTTTTCACTACGAAGAATTATCTCCTCCATCGTAGGAAAATTCTCATCTTCAACAGCAATAGAAATGTTATTGTCATGAGGAGGCATATGCACTACCAAAGGAACATGGGTAGTTGCCTAACAGAACTAGAAGATACATTAACCATTTTTTAGAGAGGATATTGCAAGTGAAGAAGGGTTATGAGCAGTAGGTACCATTGGAATTAAGGGAAGTCGAGATACGATAGTGAGGCAAAGAGGGAAAGAACTCTATATGAAGAAAAAAGAAGAAGACATGGAGATTCAATATTATCAGTGCAAAGAACAAAACGAATGGTTTCATATCCTCTATTTATAAGAGTTCAAGCATCAGAATCGAGAAAACAATTCGTCATTACCCAACTCAGGTATAGAGGCACGGGAAACGATGTGAGGCATTGGCAAAATGAGTAATAATGATTCATGATGTCATGACGTCACTCTAAATCTATGTGACCCCAAAGGTCAAGTTATCACCTCGTCTGAAACTCCATTACTCGACTTGATCGTCAAAACTTCCCAACCACGACAAACAGGGTCCGCTCATCAAGGTCGTCTGGGTCGACCTCAATAAGCAGAGGGACTAACTGTATAGGCCAAAATATACCTTAAGGAAATTTAGTGTGAAGCAACATTAAGGAAATGATCGGTCGAGGTCGATCTGGAAGCATCAAGGTTTGTGACCGAGGAGCCAACCACTGTCGAGGTTGATTGTTGCGTAAATGGTCGAAACAATCATTATTTGAAATAAGACATTGATGAGAGTATCCCATTGGATATTCTCTTTACTTGTACTACTAGGGTTGTTAGGGATATGTCTTGTCTAAATAGAAAAAAAGATAAAAGGATAAGGCATGTAATATTCACTTGATAAGAACACTTTTTGAGCAGAAGAATTACTCTCTCTACCAATAATACAAACTTTACCTTTTCATTAAGATTCTTGCTCACATTATTCCATACTTTTCCATCAGATCCGAGAATAGCTCAAACATTATAAGATTTATCTATCATTCATCATTGTTAGAAGGAAGAATCATCCATCTCATTCATTATTGGGTGAATCATTCTTCTTATTTATAGAAATGCATTTATTGATATTTGTTCCTTGATATACCTCTAGTATTGCTCACAACCTTTGAAATATTAAATGTGCATTACTTTCAGCTCCCCACCAACTTTATCTCACGTCATTCACGCTATCAAGTTCTAAGTCTAGAGATATTATTATTAACTAAGTTTAACCCCTCATTACATAATATTTAATAGTATAACCGAAAGTCTATATTTCTTGGTCAAACGGTTTCTTTTCTTCTTCTTGAGCCGAGGGTCTTTCGGAAACAGATTCTCTACTCCCTGTGGTTGGGGTAAGGTCTGCGTATACTCTATCCTCCCAAGACCCCACTTGTGAGTTTTTTACTAGGTTGTTGTTGTTGTTGTTTCCTCCACCCTTACTCTTTCTCCATTAACTCCGTCTTATGTGTCTATGATTTCACCGAATTAAATATATTCAGGTATTTACGCTTTATCCTGTGATGACCCAAAAGGTCATCCTAAGTAATTCCAGCTAAATCTATGTTCCGAGGTCCCAAAAGCCTTCGTTAATCTCACCTAGATATGTGTGCGCAACCCGGGCGTGTAGCCGGGAAGCTTCTATGTGAAAATTTGATAAAAATGGAATTTTAGAATTGAATAATTGAATAAAGTTGACTTTGGTCAACATTTTTGGTAAACGGACCCGGACCCGTGATTTGACGGTCCCGAACGGTCCGTAGGAAAATATGGGACTTGGGCGTATGCCCGGAATCAAATTCCGAGGTCCCAAGCCCGAGAAATGAATTTTTACGGAAAATTGTTTTATGAAAATAGTAAAGGTTTTTGAGAATGAACTTTGATGTGAAAACCGTGTTACCGGGCCCGTATTATGGTTCCGGAGCCTGGAACAGGTTTATTATATATTAATTTTCTTATCTGTGAAATTTTGTGTAACACGTACTTAGAATGACGTGTTTCGGATCAAAATTGGAAAAATTAAGCTTTATGAAGTTTTAAGAAAATTCTATGAGTTTTAAGGTTTAATTCCTTGTTTTTGATGATATTTTTGTGATGTAAAAGCTTGAATAAGTCCGTAGGCTGTTTTGGGAGTCGTGTGTGTTTTTGGTTTTGAGACCCAAGGGCTTGGGGTGAGTTTCGGATAGCTAACGGGGTGTGAAATGCATGAAACATCTGGTGTTTTTGATGTTTTGCTGGTGTCTGGTGTAAAACCCTTCGCGAAAGCGGCCAAGGGATCGCGAACGCGAAGGGTAAATTATGATGCCCTGGGCTTTACTCTACACAAACGCGTATAGGGAGACGCGAACGCGGAGCACTGGACAGTGCTTCTACGCGAACCCGTCCCCAGGGCCGCGAACGCGTAGGCTTAGGGTGAGGTCGGGGGCAGGGTAGGTTTGTTCTTCGCGAACGCGGGTAGAGGCTCGCGAACACGGAAGGTTAGGGAGTCAGACCTTTGCGAACGCGGCCCTGGCTCCGCGAACGCGTAGGCTTAGGGTGAGGTCGGGGGCAGGGTAGGTTTGTTCTTCGCGAACGCGGGTAGAGGCTCGCGAACACGGAAGGTTAGGGAGTCAGACCTTTGCGAACGCGGCCCTGGCTCCGCGAACGCGTAGGTCCCAGCAGCTAACCCTTCGCGAACGCGGCCAGGGGCCCGCGAACGCGGCCAGAGGCCCGCGAACGCGGCCAGGGGCCCGCAAACACGAAGGGTAATTTTGCCCAGTTATTAAAAATACCCCAAAAACAGAATACCATACGGGAATATCACATTTTCAGCCTTCTTCTTCTCCTTCCACCCCCATTGACGATCCTCAAGCTAATTTCCCTCCATAAACACTTGGGTAAGTGATTCTAACACCAATTTCTTCCACTTTTCTTCCATAATCACTAGAATCTAGGACTAAAATCAAAGTAGAAATTAGGGGTTTTGGGTAGAGTTAGGTTTTGGGAAAATTGGGTGATTCAACGTCAATTTGGGGTCGGATCTTGAAACAAATTATATATTTTAACTCGTGGGGTTATGGGTAATTGGGTTTTGGTCCGAACCTCGAGTTTGGACCAAGCG
>ML287033.1:1079-26539 GCA_005239495.1 Nicotiana undulata | reverse complement strand
CACGGGTCCAGGTCCGTTTACCAAAAATGTTGACCAAAGTCAACTTTATTCAATTATTCAATTTAAAATTCCCATTTTTATCAAATTTTCACATGGAAGCTTCCTGGCTACTTGCCCGGGTTGCGCACGCATATCGAGGTAAGATTAGAGGAGGCTTTGGAGGCCTCAAAACACAGATTTAACTAGAATTACTTAGGATGACCTTTTGGGTCATCACAAATATGGGACTCGGGCGTATGCCCGAAAATGAATTCCGATGTCCCAAGCCTTAAAAATAAATTTTTGAAAGAAATTGTTTTGCTGAAATATTAATGAAAGAAAGAAAAGAATTAATGTTTGAAACCATTGGTATCGGGCTTGTATTTTGGTTCTGGAGCCCGGTATAGATTTGTTATGATATTTAAGTGTTGTTTGAGAAATTTGGTGAGAATCAAAATTTATTTGACGTGATTCGGACGTCCGGTTGATAAATAATGAACTTTAAGTGTTCTTGAGAGAAAATAATGAGTTTTGAGGTTTAATTCATAATTTTACATGTTATTTTCATGATTTGATCGCACGAGCAAGTTCGTATGATGCTTTTAGACTTGCGTGCATGTTTGGTTTAGAGCCCCGATGGCTCGGGTGAGTTTCAAATAGGTTTGGGTTGTGTAGCGCTCGTTCTTTCTTATGCTTCGACGTCGTTTTTCAAGCATAAATGATATCATATTGAACAAATGAGCTCCAATTTCTGTTTGAATGAAGTATTAGATCCGTATCGTAATTACGGACACGTGGTAAAAAGAATCATCAAATTTGGACATCGTATAAGGATTTTATGGTCATTTTACTAAAGTTGCCAGATTTATCAGGTTAATTACGATATTGCCACTGACGGCTTATAAAAATCTGCACTATTTGCAAATATTAAAACCTACATATCTCCTTCATTATAAGGTCAAATTGAGTGATTCAAAAGCCTAACTTGACTAGATTTTCACAAGGAATCCATTGGAGGCATAGAATCGAGTTTCGAGATCGTTTGGCACGATAAACGAGGCAGGATAGTTGGCAGAAAAATAGATATAAAACATGCACACTCCTCCTTCAAATTTTTGAACCCCACATCCCTAGGAACGAATTTCTTTACCAAATATCATCTCCAAGTCATAGGTAATCAATTCTAAACTTTACTCTTTCAATTACTCATTGTTTTTCATCACTTTTAGATCAAAAACTAAGACTTTTCATGGTAAAAATTGAGAGTTTTGGTAGAATTAGGGAATTTTGTAAAAATTAAAATTTTACATCGAATTGAGGTCGGATTTCAAAACTAATTGTATATTTGGGTTCGTGGGTGAATGGGTAAACATAATTTGGTCCGTACTCGGGTTTTAACTTTTTTTTTGAGAAAACTTAGGAAAAATCATGTCTTTCAATAAAGTTAGTTCCTTTAGCATTAATTGATGATATTGAGTTAATATGATTAAATTCGAGCAAGTTAGAGGTGAATTCAAAAGAAAAAAAATCATAATTGAGCAGTGAGTGACCTACGAAATTGAGGTAAGTGTTCGGTCTAACTTTTACTTGAGGGAATAGGAGTCCCCACTTGTTTGCTATGTGAAATGCATGTGTGTGGTGTATAGGTGAGGTGACGAGTATATATGCACCACCAAATGGACCGTTAAACATGATCTCTTCCCTGTTTCCAAGTCAATTGATTTCTGGCTTAATTGTTCTATGTTCATTATTGTTTCTACGATTACTTGGCCTTATTTCGTTGTTGTTAAATATTTATGTGGTTATTTTGGAAAGAGTATTGGTTGTTCATTTGGTTCCTTTGTGGTAAAAAACGGTTGAGTAGTTTGATAATATTGAGGAAGTTATGAGAATTGCAGTTTAACGGTTTTATGATTGTTGAGGTTTACGTGGCTATTTGATTCCAATCGATTATTGCCAATTGTTGTTGCAAGTGTGTTAAAAGTGTCGGTTGTTCTCTTGATTCTATCATAGTACATAAAGATTGAGCTGGGTTGACAGCGTTACGGTGTTTACATATATTCTGGTTGGTTTTATTGTGAAATGATATTGGTTGAAGCTTACGAGCTATACTGTTTTCTGTTTGTAATTGTTGAAATAAAAGTGTTGTGAAAGGCTTGGCCTGAACTGTGAAAGTTTTTGATGAATAAACAAAACTGATTTTGATAAGGGGTTGTGATAAGGGTGGATAATCGATTGTGATACGGATGAATAAATTGATTGTGATATTGTGAATAGGTGGGATCGGGTTGCACGCCGCAACAAGACAATGATAAGGGAGTATATGCATGTTTTACTGTTTGTAAAATAAAGGGTGAAACACTCATTGTTTTATTGTCATTATTTCATATTCTGCTTTTACTGTTATTTAAAGTGAAACTTGTTCTGTTTACAATTGTCGAGACATAAATATTGTGAAAGGCTTTGACTTGAATTGTGAAATTATGAATAAATTGATATGATATGTCTGGTGGGAGCGGGTTGCACGCCACAACAAGGAGTGATAAGGGTGGATAAGTGGGATCGGGTTGCACGCCGCAACATAGGGTCGGTTGTACTGATACTACACTATGTACTCTTTTGTGCAGATCCAGGTACTAGTAAGCAATAGAGATTGTTAGAGCAGCCATCTATTTATTTAGAACACGAGGTATATTTGCCGGCGTTCGCAGATCCCGCGAGTCTTCTCCTATTTTTATAAAATTGTTTTAGTATATTCAGAACAATTACACTATTTCTTTCAGCCCAGTATTTGTAGTATTCTTTAGTAGTTCGTGAATTATATCACCAGACTCTGGGGTAGTTCTAGATCTATTTATATAATTAGTTTGTGGTTCGTTTTTATTCAATTGTTTATTATTTTATCTTTGAAAATCATTTAAATTAAGTTTACGTTAAATATATTTATTGATGCTTAAGAAAAAAATCAAAGGAAATTAACTACTCGAATTCTAACATTAGCTTGCCTAGCAACTGTGGTGTTAGGCGCCATCATGATCCCTAAGGTTGGGTATTTGGGTCGTGACATGAACTGATCCACTCGGTCTTGTCCCCATGGCCGTTCATGAAATGGGGAATGGACATTGTCGGCCCTCTTCCATCGGCCCCAGCTAAAGCTCAGTTTATTTATTTATGACTTATTATTTCTCCAAGTGGGTTGAAGCACAGGCTTTCAAGAAAGTCAGGAGAAGGAAGTCATAGAAGAAAGTCAGGCTTTCGAGAAAGCCATATGTCGATTCGGCATGCCCTCTATAATTGTGTGCGATAATGGGAAGCAGTTCATCAGCAGCAAGGTGACTAAATTTCTCGAGGTTCACAAGATCAAAAGAATCCTATAGCGCCTTATCATCCCAGTGGTAACGGACAAGCCGAATCGGCCAACAAAACCATCATCCTAAATATTAAGAAGAGACTAACTGACGCCAAAGGAAAATGGAAGGAAATCCTACCTGAGGTTCTCTAGGCATACCGCACAACATCGAAGTCTAGTACCGGGGCTACCCCGTTCTCATTAGTTTATGGCGCCGAAGCTCTAATACCGGTCGAGGTTAGAGAACCTAGCATCAGTTTCCGATATACAACGAAAGAGTCAAATACCCAGGCCATGAATACGAGCCTAGAATTGTTGGATGAAAAATGCGAAGCTGCCCTCGTCCGACTGGCTACCCAAAAACAGCGGATCAAGAGTACTACAATTGAAGAGCCAATGTTCAATATTTCAGCGTTGGGGACTTGGTACTAAGGAAAGTCACCCTCTAAACCCGAAATCGAACAAAGGGAAATTGGGCCCGAACTGGGAAGGACCATACCAGATTCTCGAAGTCACCATAAAAGGATCCTACAAGCTCGGAACGATAAATCGGGAACAACTACCGAGCAATTGGAATGTATCTCACCTAAAACGATATTACTGCTAAGGTACGACCCTTTTCTATTTCCTTTTGTTTTAAACTAACACTTGTAGATGGTAAAAAAGAAACAATGATGGATTTATCGACTTGAAGTCTTTATGTCTGAAAGTACGTGTTGCACACTTTTTTCCTTAGACCAGTTTTGTCCGAAATGGGTTTTTTCCGGCGAGGGTTTTAGTGAGGCAACAATGGATCGTGCTAACTTAGAATCAAAGGCCGATTACGAATTGGTATCAAAAGTCGTGTTTACAGTATCCGAGATTTCTCTACAATCAACCTCGAATATTGGGGGGGATTACCTTCGGATATCGAATTGTTCTAGCAAGGAAATTATTTCGAAATGGAAGGGTCTTGATAGGTAGGATTTACCACAAGGGCCAAACGGTCAAAAAGAACCGTGCTCACGTAGATTGCTCGAGCTCTGACATAAAACATGTGCACATGTATGACTATTTTTGACAAGAATAAAGAAAAATACTTTCCTTGCAACTAGCTTATGTCTTGGAAAAATTTCCACTTTACAATCCCGTACTTTCGATCTTTTAAGAAAATGGGCTCTAGGGCCGATTATAATCAAAGTTCGGATGGTCAATCCCTCACTCGGGGACTGTCATCCGGAAACCAACTTCGAAATAGATCGAGAAATCAAAATATCGGGGATGTAAGGCCTACCCCCGAATTTTAAAGGCCACGACCATACCCACTCGGGGACTGTTATGTTAAGCTAGCTCACTGGGCTACACCCGAACTAAAAGGCTACGACCAATTTAACACGGTTCGTAGATGTCCAAAATCCGTAGCAAAAACAAGCCTTCGAAAAAAGAAAAAATTCTTTCACAACCGGTTCCAAAGGCTACCCTCGGCAGAATCTTAAACTTAAGATATATTCGGGAGAAAACTTTGGTAATTTCAACCCCCGATAATGCCTTAACCCAGAAAGGCAATAAAGGCAAGGTTTTGTTCGAACTCTCGAACACAACCTTATTATTTCATGCTATGGCATTCCAACCTTTGTAAATACGAATGATAACGCAAAAGAAAAACTATTTGAGAGACGAAAAGGGTAGAAAGCCTTATATATATGAATGATATTTTTACAAAGGCCAGATCGTCCAAATACAAAATTTACAACGGCCAAAACGGTCTCGATAAGGACATAAAAGAAAGCAAAAATACAAAAGCCTAAGAGATACTTTTACTTCGAGTTTGAGAGATCATTCTCACTCGACTAGAAAGCCTAGGGGATACCTTATTTCGAGTTCGAGCAAGTCCTCACTCGACCATAAAACCTAAGGGCTACCTTAATTCAAGTTCAAATATTCGCTCATGGATTACTGATAAAAAATGGTCGAGGGCAGTACTCATTATCGGTCCTTACCATCTCAACCTTGGACTTAGAATACAACTTTTTATGCTAAGGCGCTTTGACCTTTATATAAATCAGTAAAAAGACAACAGACTTAGAAGCCATGGAAGGGAAAAAGTTTTATATATTCATCAAAACCTATTACAAGGCCCGATGGAAGTTCTTTCCAAAGGCTGAAGCGGCTCAACAGAAATACAAAAACTATTTGAAAGCGTAAGTGGCCTGGTCATCTCCGGGAGTGGCATTTTCTCCCTTGGGGTTTTCTCCACTTTTGGATTTGCTTAAGCGTTCAGATTTGTCATCATCATCGGGATAAGCTAATTTCCTACCTTCAGCTTCGAGCTCCTTAGCGTTCTCGATCTCGGTTGTGAGGTCAAAGCCCCGAGAATTGATTTCCTCAAGGGTCTCCCTTCGAGATTGAAATTTGGCATGTTACCCGAACATGCATTTAATGCCTCGTTACCCGAACATGCATTTAATGCCTCGTTACCCGACCGACGGGACATTTCAGTATCCACTTGTCAGTGACATCATGATCGGGTTCGTCGCTTATATCATGACCTGTCGAGATGGGATTGGAAAATTTCATATCGTTTCTCGTCGTCTTCTCTCCGAGAAACGAGGGGACTATCTGTGTACGTTCAAAATCGAGCTTGTCCTGGAACAAGGCAGGCCAAGGTTCGACACCAAATTATATCGGGTCGCGGTGTAGAGTCAGATTGTCGAGCTCGTGACCCAGAGACCGATCGCGATCGAGGTAAGCCAATATTGAAACCAGGAAGGATAGAGATCGAGCAAGATCGAGGGAAGTTTACCGAGCCAAATAATGGAAAGGAGTATCACAACGGAAATCTAGGCACGTATCAAGAAGATGACGATTAATTAGCTAATCATGGGATTTCTTAGTGTATTTAGAATTGTATCAAAGGTAGGACTCCCCTACAATATAAAGGGGTCTGATCATTTGTAAAAAATATCATATTCACGCAATACAAAGCAATATACTACCTTTCTCTTAAGCTTTCAATACTCTGTTGCTCTGTTCATATTTTCCTGTAGAATATTCGTTTGGTTCGAGGGCGATCTAGCTCGATGGCCAAAGTTGCATATCTCGTTTGGTTTGCTTTATTTTTCTTTATAGTTAGTTTTCAATATCAATTTATGTATTTTCTCAATTGGTGCCAAGTGAAATCACGTGTTCTTAAAACTACATATAAATTCAATGGTTATCCGTTTTTAGAAAAAACAATAATATAGTCAAAAGAAATTGAAGATCTTTTTTATTTGCTTAAACTTTGATATCAGAGTTATCTAATATTTGTGCGGATAACAACAGATGAAAAATAAAACAAAGTGCGCCCAAGATGAATTTGACACCACCATAACAGAGGAATCACTTTCAATAATTTTTGTGATACTTATCAAAAAGTAGAACATCACTTTCTTCATATTTAATTAAAGGACGATGTTGTACTTATAGATATAGCAGATAGAAGCAAGAATAAAAATCATGGTGAAGATCATGCTAACAAGATATTCTTTCCAAAAATATTTAAATACTTTAAGAGTTTAGCTTTACATGCCAGCTGGGGAATTATTCTGAAGATAAATATTGAAAGTATGATTGCTTATTGTCCAGCAGCAAAAAGTATTTGTCTGTGTATTATTCTCGTTAATCTGTGGTGGGAGAGACATCTGTCTTTTCTGTGTATATAAAGAAACAACTACTACTAGAAAGTTCTCCATCGCTGTCATGTTGATAAGATATCTCTAGGCGTACTTATGATAAGACAACAAATGGTTTAAAATAAGAAACCAGAGTCCAGAGCTACTACCATTACAAGAAACTTATATGTATCATGACTCAGACTCCATTTGGACACCACCACCTCTAATGATATACAACTCTAATAAGAAGAAGAAACCGCATAAAAGATGAGCTGAATATATATGTGCTCTTTAAATTTGCCCCAATTCTTCATTTAGACATTTTAACTAATGATTTTACCTATTGAACACTTGAATTTGATATATATATATATATATATATATATATATATATATATATATATATATATATATATATAGATGTGTGTTGCACGTTAATAATGTCACATAATAATTTAAATATTTACTTATGTGAAGAAATAATAATATTTAATTAATAAGAGAAATTTTATATATAATAATACAATAATCATCTAGATGCCGAAAAATATTATTACATTAGCATAATACGTGAATTCAAAATGAAAGAATATCATCAGAACTTAGACAAATGATCAATTTTAGTCAAGTTAAGTAGATATTATGTATTGTAGTTTAAAGGTATCTAATATGATGGTATCTTATCGAAATCTTCTTTATAGACAATGTTTTTGTTGTGTATGTTTCAGTATAATTCTTTGGTTACTCTGCCATAACCAGAACTCTCATTGTCGGTATTGATATCTCTCTTGAAAATGCAACATATTATTTTTCGTGTAAGAAAATATATTGTTGTGAATATAGTCCAATATTTAGGATGTTTGTCCTTGTACTTTGTTTATTATAACTACAAAACATAAACATACTAAAAAATTATTTTCACACAAATTTAAAAGGATATTCTTTTTAGTTTTGGGAGACGAAAGTTGAATCCGGAGATAAACATATACTTAGAAGCACATTGACCAGTATTATAAGTTCTGCATGTATGACGCAAAGTCAAATTTATATACACATACCATATGTGTACTATTACATAAACTTTTCAGCGCATCTAAGTTTTCAGTAGCATGCCATGCGTATTTTTCTTCAAAACCAACCTATATGCGATGAAAGATCAATTTTAACTTAGTCTATTATATATATATGATGACACTAACATACGTAAGAAATAATGAACTTGACAACTAATATGCGCGGTAGAAGGCCATTTAGTATTAAAGTATATAAGTATTCTTCTTGGTAGTAATTGTAGGTATCATCTTCTGCTGAGTCAAAACTGAAAAATATTTTATTTTTATCATAAAACTTAGCAATTAACATTTTATTAATTAGTTGATCAACATATTCATTTCTGCTAGCTAAGATAGATCTTTAATTTCTATCGTGTAATTTGCACAAATTGCGTTTTAATCTTATGATGGAAACATTTTACTTATTAAATGTACAACTATTAACATTGGGGTTGATAACCAAGTGTTCTAGAAGAACCAAATCATCTTTTATTGGATGCTCTTCTTTATTTCCGATACAAAGCAAGAAGTCACTAAATGTTGGATCTGTTCTTACTTTTATATTTGTTGTCATCTAAATATTTTTTATTTGAAGCCATAAGTATAATTTTGGCAAGCTAGCTTTTACAAGTTTTGCTTTTGTCAATTTTGGAACTACTGATAGTACTTGACATAAATCACCCCCAAACTATTACTTTTCCACCAAATAGTTCATTGATATCCAATATATCTCTAAAACTCTGAGCAATTGCTTCGATTGTTTGACGCTTAGCCAAAAGCGCTTCATCCTATATTATCACTTTTGCTTTCCTTATAAATTTAGCACTATTGCCCTACTTTGACATAATGGTTATTTCAGTTATTTGAAGAGACATATCAAATCTAAGTTAATTGAATGAACTCATAATAAACTCGTTGATGGTACACCACTTGTTCTTATTGCTAACAATATTATGCACGGTCAAAACAGGGGTCATCCGATTTTCTTTGAATAATAGAGATCGGGATGGTAGGTTGAAAATCGGCCCCGTGTTAAATCAGGCCGAGATGTGAAGGTGATGTTCCGAGCTCAGGACTCGAAGGACCTGTCGAGATCGAGATCGACCAAGATCGAGACTAAACGGGATAGACATTGAGAGAAACCGAAGAAAGACTAATAACGTAAAGCCGAGATATCCGTGACCGAGCAAGAATCGTGGCGGAAATCTCAGCATGAATCAAATCAAGAACGGTTATTTAGCCAATCATAAAATTTTCTTCTGTATTTAGAGTTGTACCATAAGTAGAATTCCTCTACTATATAAAGGGGGTTCTAATAATTTATAATCATCTAACTCTCACATATCAAAGCAATAATATACAATTTTCTCTGTTAAGCTCTTTTGTTCTTCAGTTCAGTTCATATTTCTTAATTAAACACTTTGTCAGTTCGAGGGCGATCTAGCTCGAGGGCCAAGTTATATTTTATACTGGTTTTCTTTAATTCACAGTCAATTTCTAGCATTAATCATCATATTTATCAATTTGCGCTAGGTGAAATCACATATCCTTAAAACCACATATAAGTTTAATTGTTATCCAATTTTAAGGGTAAACAGTTTGGCGCCCACCGTGGGGCTAAGAATAATAGTGATTGCCTGGTACTAATTCTTATAACACACACTGCTTTACGCTTTTTCTCATAAGTATTTTTTATTTCAGGATCAACATGTCGAACTCTCAAACAGCACCCACACACGCTGACAATGGCCTTGGTTTGCATGAAAAAAATGACAATATAGCCGCCCAAGGATCGAAGTACCTTAGGCTAGCCTCGAGGGAGTACCGGTTGTAGACCCCATTGACGTCAGTTTCCATGTCGTCCTAAATGCAAATCTGGGCGTTGACTCCGAAAACAACATTCGCAGAGACGTTCGACCAACCTTCCAAGATACACAGGGCGGCAAAGACGGTGGAGTCAACCTTCAATTGTTATTTGAAATGTTGCAGGCTGAACAAGTTTCCATAATGCAAATCCAAAATCAGAACCGCGCACCGATAGTGCTAAATCTAAGCCCTCACTAGAAGTTGTTCACAAGGCCGAACCAGTACCATAAAGGTCAAACGTGAATGAATTGGGGGACTGGCCCCGCCGTTATGAAAATGCTCGAAGAGCTCACAAAACGAATTGAATCAAGGGAGAAAAAGATTGAGGCAAATGAAAATAGGTAGAAACATATAACTCCCGAGTTGATCAAATTCCGGGGGCAGCACCGATTCTGAAGGGTTTGGATTCGAAAGAAGTTCGTGCAAAAGTCTTTCCTCGCAAGTGCGACTCCTAAGCCCATCCCAAAGAAATTCCGCATGCCAGAAATTCCCAAGTATAATGGAACCACCGACCCCAATGAGCATGTTACTTATTACACATCGCAATAAAGGGGCACGATTTCGAGGATGATGAGATTGTGTCCGTTCTACTGAAGAATTTCAGAGAAACTTTATCGGAGTGGGCGATGATTATCATAATTTGCCTCCTAACTCCATTGATTCCTTTGCCATGCTCACAGATTCCGTCGTCAAAGCACACGCCGGAGAAATAAAGGTCGAGACTAGGAAGTCGGACCTCTTCAAAGTGAAGCATAAAGACAACGAAATTCTCAGAGAGTTCGTATATCGATTCTAGATGTAACATATGGACCTACCCCCGGTCGCAGATGATTGGGCCATCCATGCTTTTACTCAAGGGATGAACGTACGAATTTCGGTGGCCTCACGACAGTTAAAGCAGAATTTAATTGAATATCCAGTTGTGACCTAGGCCTATTTGCAAAATCGGTACCATTCAAAAATCAGGGTCGAGGATGATCAGTTCGGAGCACCTTCCGGTTTTGTTTATCCAAACAGGCCCACCGGCAGAATTCAAAGAGGCATCGACAAACACCGTCCATTGAACAGACAACGGTATCAACCATACGGTGGAGATCAGAGAAACAACGGTCCTGGATGCAACCCCGTTCAAAGTGATCGAACGAATGATCGAGTAAAGAGATCCCGAGGGCTCATGAGTAAGAGTGGTTTCGATAGAAGTGTCGAGCACAAAGAAGCACCACGGCTATCAGAATACAATTTCAACATTGATGCATCAACTATTGTGTCATCCATTTGGCGGATCTAAGATACCAGGTGGCCTCGACCCCTACTGACCGATCCAGCCCTGAGAAATCCTAATTAAATGTGCAAATACCATGGTACTCATGGTCATAGAATAGAAGATTGCAGACAGCTGAGGAGGGAGGTAGCCCGTTTGTTTAACGAGGGTCATCTTTGAGAATTCTTGAGCGATCGAGCTAAGAACCACTTCAGAGACATGGATGCAACAGGAAGAACAAACAGGAAGAACCACAACACGTGATCCACATGATCATTGGTGGGGTCGACATTCCACATGGACCCGTATTCAAGTGCACCAAGGTGTCGATCACGAGGGAAAAGAGAACTCGAGACTATGTGCCGGAAAGGATCTTTTCTTTTAATGACGAGGATGCAGAGGGGATGTCACAACCCCATAATGATGCACTGGTAATATTTGTTCTTATGAATAAAATTCAAGTTAGACGTGTTTTGATTGATCCACGTAACTCGACCAACATTATTCGATCGAGGGGCATGGAGTAGCTCAGCCTACATGATCAAATTATGCCTGCAGCTCGGGTTCCAAACGGCTTCAACATGGCAAGTGAAACTACCAAAGGTGAAATTATCTTGCCAGTAAACGTAGCCAGGACCGTCCAAGAAACAAAGTTCCATGTGATAGAGGGTGACATGAGGTACAACGCCCTGCTCGGAAGGCTTGGATCCATAACATGAGGGCATTACCTTCGACCCTTCACCAAGTTCTGAAGTTTCTGACACCGAAGGGAGTAAAAACGGTGTACGGGGAGCAACCTGCCACCAAGGAGATGTTTTTAGTCGACGAAGTGATACCGGTATCGTCACTCTCATCAGCAAAGGGATCGGAGTCGAAGGGGAAGCAGGAGGCCAAATAGCAACCACAAACACCGGCCTCGACCCAATTGCAGGAGAAAGGGATCAACGAGGATGACGACTACTGGATCCCTCGATCTTTTATAATTCCAGACAACTCTGATGCCATCAAGCCAACGGTCGAAGAGTTGGAACAAGTCACATTGATCGACCACCAGCCCGAACAAAAGGTATACCGGGGCACGGGGCTAACCCCCGAGCTCAGGAACAAACTTATTCATTTTCTTAAAGTTAATATGGATTGCTTTGCCTTGTACCATCTTGATATAACAGGGATCCCACCAGAAATAACTACCTATCGACTAAGCTTGGACCCGAAGTTCCGTCTAGTAAAGAAAAAAAAGTCCCAAGTTCGAGGTTAAGCGTGCATTAATCAAGGAAGAGGTAACCAAACTTCTCAAAATAGGGTTCATTCAGAAGTAAAAAATTCCGAGTGGATAGCAAACGTAGTGGTAGTCCCTAAGAAGGAAAATAAACTTAGAATGTGCGTAGATTATAAAGACTTGAACAAGGATTTCCCTAAAGATTCTTTTCCTTTACCGAATATCGATCGTATAATTAATGCAACGGCCGGCCACGAGATTCTCAGTTTTCTCGATTCCTACTCCAGGTACAGCCAAATACAGATGAACCCGTAGAATCAGGAAAAGACTTCGGCTATCACTAAATACGGAACCTATTATGATAACATACTACCGTTTGGACTAAAAAATGCTGGTGCAACTTATCAACTCCTAGTAAATCGAATGTTCGAAGAACAAATAGGAAATCAATAGAAGTTTATATTCATGATATGTTAGTTAAGTCCCTGCGATCATAGGACCATTTGAAACATTTGTAGGAGACTTTGAGTATACTGAGAAAGTATAACATGAAACTCAACCTAGAGAAGTGTGTGTTCGGGGTCGGCTCGAGAAAGTTCCTCGGCTTCATGGTATCAAATCATGGAATTGAGATCAACCCCGATAAAATCAAATCCATTGAGGATATCAGGGCCATAGATAATGTCAAGGGGATACAAAGGTTAACGGTGCGCATAACCGCCCTAGGATGATTCATTTCGAGGTCCTCAGATAGAAGTCACCAATTCTTCTGAAGAAGAGTAGCTTTTCATGGACTCCGGAATGAAAGCAGGCCTTAGAAGAACTAAAACGATACCTATCGAGCCCGCCATTGCTTCACACCTCGATAGCGGGCAAGAAACTCTACTTGTACTTAGCAGTCTTGGATATAGCGGTAAGTGGAGTCCTAGTTCGAGAATAACAAGGTACGTAATTCCCTGTTTATTATGTTAGTCAGACCTTAGGTGATGCCGAAACTAGATATCCACACTTAGAAAAATTAGCGCTTGCTTTAATAAGCGCCTCTAGGAAATTAAAATCATATTTCCAATGTCATCCAATATATGTTGTAACTACCTATCCTCTTCGCAATATTTTGCACAAACCCAAACTTTCGGGTCGATTGGCCAAATGTGCCATCGAGATTAGTGGGTACGATATCGATTATCGATCTCGAACGGCCATAAAGTCTCAAATCTTGGTAGACTTCGTGGCCGACTTCACTCCAGCCCTCGTACTCGAGGTTGAAAGAGATTTATTATTAAAATCGGGTACATCATCGGAGGTGTGGACCCTCTTCATAGACGGAGCTTCGAACGCGAAGGGGTTGGGGCTAGGTATCGTTTTTTAAACCACCCACGGGTAATATTATTAGACAATCTATTAGGACTTCGAAATTTACTAACAATGAGGTCGAGTATGAGGCCATTATTGCAGGTCTCGAGTTGGTTAAAAGCTTGGGAGCAAAGGTCATTGATACGATCAAATTACACCTTAAAATAGTGTAAAGCGATCGATGTCAAATATAGTAACCCAACAAGGTTGGGGTCGAATCCCGCAGGGAATAGGCGTGAAAAGATTACTTTGGTAGTGTGAATCTCAACTTAAATCGTATTTCTATTCCGTTAATGTAACAAGAATATGGTAATTGATTGTGTGATAATTTGGTGAAATAGTGACAAGTATGATTAATTAAAGTTGTAATTAATTTGGTTGACTAAACCAAGGTTGTGTCCCCTTCAATGAAGTGTAATTCTATCGGTGTTAATATGATATATTTTAATGGAAGGTCCTTTAGATATGCAAATGATTTCTAAATGACTACCCAATATTTTCCAATAGTTGGGTAGTATTTTCTCTTTATGATTTTTCCAAATATAAAAGAGTTGAAATTAAGAGTAATCACTTTATGCCAAATAAAACCCACTTATTCCTAAGCGATTCTATTAAACAAGGTTTAAAGCCTTGAGTCTTTGATATTTACTTCTACCAATCCTAACTCACTTTTCCAAGTAAAAAAAGAATTTAATGGCACTTGCTAATGTTTGCAACCACTAACAATAAATGAAGAATGAGAAATAAATATATATCAACCAACCATTATATATATATTCAATGATAAACACCCATTAACATAACACCCATTTAGGGTCCACAACCTTAGTATTTAAAGCTAGCTACTCATGCTAAAATACAAAAAGATGAGAATAATAAATGCCATAAAGCTTACAAAGTGCAAGATTCTTCACTCCTAAAGCTTCCAAAAGAGAGGAATATTTAAAGGTTGTAATGTAGCTAAAAAACCAGACAAGAATGACCCATAAAACCCCAATAAATCTATTTATAGTGGGCTAAAACTCGGGGTCAACTTCGGACAAAAATGCCCTTCCAGGTCAACTATGCGACCGCATTTCTGTCACATAACAGACATGCGGTCCGCATTCTTGACAAAAACCATCGCAGACTTGAAACCCTAGCTCCCAGGTAGTCATCGCATTCAGGTTATGCGGTCCGCATTCTCGATATGCGATCGCATAGTATCACCGCATTTCTGGTCGTAGCAATTTCTTCAGGAGGTTTGCGGTCCATTATGCGGCCCGTAAACCTGTTATGCGATCGCATAGTGGACCGCATTTTGTGCAGTTGAGTTTGGCTAACCATCTGTTGGACTTTGCGGTTCATCTAACTACTATGCGGACCGCATGTTGGATATGCGGTCCGCAAATTCACTTCTGCGACCGCATTTTCCATTTTTCTTGTCCTTTTTTGGCTTTTGGATTTCATTTACATGTTCTTGAGTCCTCCAACCTCATACACTGCAAACATTAAAATTACATAAGTATAAAAGATAATTGCTTTAAAAAAAAGCCAAAATCTAAGCAATTTGGTATTAAATGTGCCGAAATTCTCTGGCACATCAGTCATCGAGGCCAAATGTGATTCCTTCCTTATGGTAAATCAAATCAACTGGACTTTCGAAATCCGAGAAGGCCGAATACAGAGGTACTTGGATATACTACGGTAACTCTACATCGATTTAAAGAGTGGACCTTACAACATGTACATCGAGAACAGAACAGTGAGTCCAACGCCCTTGCAAACTTAGGGTCATCGGTCGAAGATGACGAACTTAACTCGAGGGCTATCATACAAATCTCGATATCAGTGATCGAAGAAGGCCATGCTGAAATAAACTCTACAAGTCTGACCCGGGATTTGAGAAACAAGTACATAGAATACCTAAAGAACGAGAAGCTTCCATCTGATCCAAAGGAGTCAAGAGCTCAACGTATGAAGGCAGCAAGACTCGCTTTGTCCGAAGACGGAACACTGTTTGGAAGGACGTTCGATGGACCATTGGAAATATGCTTGGAACCGGGGGATACCGACTACGTCCTGCGAGAAATTCATGAAGGCACTTGTGGAAATCATTCTGGTGCCGAACAATTGGTTCACAAAGTTATCAAAGAAGGGTACTACTGGGTCGATATGGAGAAGGATACAAAGGATTACGTTCAAAAGTTCAACAAACATCATAGGTATGCGCCAATGATTCACCAGTCTAGGAAGCAGCTCCACTCGGTCTTATCCCCATGGCCGTTCATGAAATGGGGAATGGACATCGTCGTCCATCTCCCATCGGCCCTAGGAAAAGCGCTCAGTTTATTTTATTTATGACTCACTATTTTTCTAAGTGGGTTGAAGCACAGGCTTTCGAGAAAGTCAGAGAAAAGGAAGTCATAGACTTTATTTGGGATCACATTATATGTTGATTCGGGATGCCTGCCGATATTGTGTGTGATAATGAAAAATAAATCATCGGCAACAAAGTGACTAAATTTCTCGAGGATCACAAGGTCAAAAGAATTTTATTGACACCTTATCACCCCAGTGGGAAAAGACAAGCCGAATCGACCAACAAAACCATTATCCAAAATCTTAAGAAGAGACTAGTCGACGCCATAGGAAAGTGGAGAGAGATACTGCCCAGGGTTCTTTGGGCGTACCGCACAACGTCGAAGTCTAGTACGGGGGAAACACCGTTCTCTTTAGTCTATGGTGTTGAAGCTCTTATCTCGGTCGAGGTCAGGGAACCTACCTCAAGTTCCAATATGCAACAGAAGAATCGAATTACGAGACCATGAATACGAGCCTAGAGTTGCTGGACTAAAGACGCGAAGCCTCCCTCGTTTGATTGGCCACACAAAAATAGCAGATTGAAATGTACTACAATCGAAGAGCCAGTCTTTGACATTTTAAAATCGGGGACTTGGTGATAAGAAAAGTCAATCTCAACACTCGAAATCTGAATATAGGAAAACTGGGTCCAAACTGGGAGGGACCGTATCAGTTCCTCGACATCATCGGAAAAAGATCCTACAAGCTCAACACGATGAACAACGAACAGTTGCCGAACAATTAGAACGTGTCACTCCTAAAACGATACTACTTCTAAGGTATGACCCTTCCATTTTTATTTATATTTTAAACTAACCATTGCAAGTGTTCGATCAGGAACGACGATGGATTCTTCAACACGAAGTCTTTAGGTCTTAAAGCACGCGTTGCACTCTTTTTTCCTTAGACTGATTTTGTCTCAAATAGGTTTTCCGGCGAGGTTTTTAATGAAGAAACCATTGATCGTGCTAACTTAGAACAATTCAATAGTTATCCGAGGTTTCTTTACAATCGACCTCGAATAGTGGGGGGGAATTTCCCCCGAATGTCAACTTTGTTGCAAGGAAATTACTTCGTGACAACGGGGTCTCGATAGGTAAATTTTGTAAGGGCCAAACGGTCGAATGAACCGTGCCCATATAGGTTGCTCAAGCCCTGACACCAAACATGTACACATGCATAATCTTTGATTAAGAGAATTATTTTTCCTTGCCGATATCTCATGTCTTAGAAATGTTTTCCATATTATACTCCTGATCTATTGTGAAAACAGGCTTAAGGGCCGATCAAAACCGGAGTTCGAATAATTACCCCCACGCTCGGGGACAACCGTCTAAAAAATAGACGGGATCAAATTATGAAAACTTCGAGGTCATGAGATCTTAACGGAACCCCTCGATTTTTATAGGCTACGACCACCCCACTCGTGGACTGACACTTCGGGCAAGCTCGAAGTGAAACGGGAACATAAGCCCAAGAGGCAAGTCCCAAATTAACATGGTTCGAAGACGTCTGAATTCCGTAATAAAACAGGCCTTCGAATATTTTCATAAACCGGTTAAAAAGGCTACCCTCAGCAAAATTATAAAGGGCTTCGATAATATTAATCCTTAAAAACTCTAATGAGTACAAAATTGTTCGAACTCTCGAACAATTCCTTACTTCATGCTAATGCATTACAGATTTTACAAATACAAATGATAAAAACTTTTCGAGTCGAAAAGGGGAGAAAGCCATAAACATTCTTTTTACAAAGTCCATATCAGCCTAATACAAAAGCCTAAGGGCTATTTTTTTCTTTGAGTTCGAGAGATCGTCCTCGAACTCATAAGGGTTACCTTACTTCGAGTCCGAGCAAGCACTCACTCGATTGTAAAAACTGTACTAGTTCGGTTTCAATCGACTTGCCGAAACCTTGAACCTGTGAATACAATCTCATAAGGCATAAATGAAGCAAAAATTTCATAAGGCATAAATGAAGTGACAAGACATAAAGGAAACAAGATCATTATATATATCAAAAATTTATTTACAAGGGCAACGTGGCCCGATCGAAATTCTATACAAAAATCCAAAAAGAAAGATCTTAAGTGCCTAATCTTCTCCAGGAGAAACATCTTCACCCTCGGGGTCTTCTCCACTCTCGGACCTGCTCATGCTCCCGGATTCATCATCATCATGAGAGGCCAACACTCTGGCTTCAGCTTCAAGCTCTTTTGCATTTTCGATCTCGGCGGTAAGATCGAAGCCACAAGCGTGGATCTCCTCGAGAGTCTCCCATCGAGACTGGCACTTAGCATGATCAACAACCCAATATGCTTGAACATGAGAAACTTTGGCAACTTCCTTCGCTCGAGCTTGAGTGGCTTCAGCATCGGATCGGAAGAAGGCCACAATTGCCTCAGCGTCGTCCTTGGCCGTCTCATCCTCAAATTTGGCCACTGCAAGTTATGTGACCAGCTTCCCTCTGTCGAAGGTTGCTGAACCCAACCGAGTCTAGAAATCCTAGATTTTCTTGGCTTTCACAAAGTTCTTCTCTTTCATGCTTTGGATTTGGCTCTCAGCCGAGGTTAGTTGATCTCGAGCAGCCTCTTTTTTGATTCTAGACAGTCCATGTTTTTCTTCCATGCTATGGTCTCCGCCTTTACCGCATCCACTTCCTCACAAAGTTGCCCAATTATACCGAGCTTTTTTTGAACCTATGGGATCGAACTATTATCCACCACGTTCGAATCGGTGTCACAAACTTCTAATATTATTTTTACCTGCTCGAACAGGTCAGTCTGTTCTTTTTGAGCCGCCTCTAGCTCAACACGAAGGCCCTTTATCTCCTCCTCTCTTTCCTCACTGACAAGTTAGAAAGTGTCCTTCTCCTCAGTAAGCCTCCGGACTTCGGCCTCAAATCGGCTCAACTCACCTCGAGATCGAAAGAAAGCTTCATGATGAAGCACCGAGGACTATAAAATAGAAAAGAAAGAATTATATGAGAAGAGAAAAACACAAGTATGAAGATGTATATTGACAAAGGGAGTAAGGGCTTGCGTGGTTCAGAGCTTGTTAGGCCTCGTTAAATAGACAAGGGGCTCCCACCTGGTCTTCCTCCGTGACCAAACTCCGAAGATAACTAGCCACCCTTATGGAGGCCACAAAAACCCGTGCATCCTCCAGGACCGTAATGATGATCATTCTTTTGCACTCGGGATTGGCACTAGGGGTCGGGAACTAGCTGGTCAATCTAATACTAGAGGAAGTTTCGCCTGAGCTCTTCTTCGGTACCTCCAAGTCACTCAGGCCAGAGACATCATCGACCCCAGCGAAATAACCACGGAAAGGGTCCTCCCCTCCATGAGCTCCTTCTACGTAAAGAGTCTTCACGGCCCGAGCCCCTCGAATCATTTCCTTGTAGAATGAAGGAAACGACGGGAAGTCTTCGATCTTTATAGGCCCAAGTGGATCCTTTGGGGGATTCTCTCTATCTCGAGGAGCCTCGAGCCCGGCCACCACGGCTGAATTTGTCGCCTCCTCTGCATCCCTCTTACACCGAGAAGAGGCACCTTTGGCTTTATTAGGCTCGAGGACTTCATCCGAACCTTTCCTTGGATCCTATCAGGCTGTGGTAGAATACTTTCAGCCTCTACCGGTCCAGTGGCCTTTACAACCTCAGTATTGGCTCGTGCTCGAGCCACCATCCCAGAGTCATCCTCTTCTTCTTCTTCTTTTTCTTCTTCTTATTTTTCTTCTTCATCATCCCTTAGAAGGTGGGTTGACTCTACATCCATGGAGATGCCGTTCTTTCTAGGTTTACGAGCCACTCTCTTCTTAAGCTATTGTCCCTTGGAAGTCGAGATCCTTTTCCTCTTGCCCTCCTTAGCTGGCTCCGAGATGGGTAGTGAGGCTTCTTCATCATGGTTGCATCTTTCCCAAGACATGAAAAAAAGGGAAACCGAGTAAGATTGGAAAGGCGTTTTAATAAATCATCAAATACATGAACGAGACTTACTATAATTTTAGCCTCCCACCGGCTCTTTGGCAGATCGCGCCATGCGCGCTCGACATATATCGATGTCGAGACCAGGCTCCTAACCCAGCTCTCGAGGTGAGGGACCGCACCCGGCATCCAAGCAGCAACTACACCAAGAAAAAATGACGATAAGGAAAATTGAAGATGTAAAAATAACAACCAGAAACTAAAAACGGAGTCATACTTACGTTTCATATTCCATCTCTTAGGAAACGGAATGCTCTCAGCCGAAATCAGGTCTGTGGTCCTCACTCGGACGAACCGGCTCATCCAACCTCGATCTTTATCTTCATCTATACTCGAGATGAGTTTCTTGGTGTCCCGGAATTGAAGTCTTATCAGCCCACCTTGATAGAGTCGAGGGCTGTACAATCTTATCAAATGATCGAGGGTGAAAGGAAGCCCGTCAATCTTGCTCACGAAGAAACGGAGTAGTATCAATATCCTCCATAAAAGAGGGGTGAATTTGTCCAAGGGTCACCTGATACCTCTTACAGAAGTCTATCATGACCGGATCGAGGGGACCCAACGTGAAAGGGTAAGTGTAACCACTCAGGAACCCTTCCACGTGGGTCGTGATCGCCTCTTCAAGGGCCGGTATCACAACCTCTTTGTTTCCCCAGTTGCAATACTTCTTCACTTGTTCAAGGAAGCCTTTTTATATCGAGCATATGTATCTCGATATCGGTTCGCATCGACCGAGGACCAATGAGGTTTTCTCGATTTTAAAGTCGAAACTGATGACACACCCCTCGGGAACACACTCCTCAGGGTACGGCTCCGCCGTTTTTTCTCGTCGGCCGGCCTAGATGAGGAGGCAATGTTTTTTTGTGGAACGGTTTTAGATGCCTAGCCGTTTATGAGGGTAAAGAATAATTGATATTGTGATATTTGATGTTTTAGAAGGAACAAACAATATGACTCAAAGATTTGAAGATAAGAAGCTTGAAGAATGCAGAGAACTTTGAAGATTAGAGTAGAAGAGATTGAAAGTAAAGTTTGAAAGAATGGTAAAGTGACCTATTTATTGGCTTCGCGATGATGGTTCAAAGCTGGTAGTGGCCTACCATCGACTAACGCACATTAAATACCTAGGAAACTGTACCGATGGGACATTTTGGTCACCCCTATCGCTTACGCCATGGTGCTGACGTCATGACAAATCGGGGTAAAGTTCGGAGGCTCAATTCATATCTTGTCATTACACTCCAAAAAAAAGAGGGGACTATCTGTGTAACATCAAAACCGGGCTCACCCGATTTTGTTTGACTAATCGAGATTAGGATAGTTGGTCGAGAATCGGTCCCGTGTTATATCAGGCCAAGATGTGAAGGTGCGATACCGAGCTCTGGACTCGAAGGACCGATAAAGACCAAGATCAACCAAGATCGAGACTAAACGTGATAGACATTGAGAGAAACCGACGAAAGCCTACTAACGAAAAGCCGAGATATCCGTGACCGGGCAAGAATCGTGGCGGAAATCTCGACACGAATCAAATCAAGAACGGTTATTTAGCCAATCATGAGATTTTCTTCTGTATTTAGAATTGTACCATAAGTAAAATTTCCCTGCTATATAAAGGGGGGTTCTAATCATTTGTAATCATCTAACTCTCACATATCAAAGGAGTAATATATATTTTTCTCTCTTAAGCTCTTTCGTTCTTCAGTTCAATTCATATTTATTAATTAAATACTCTACCGGCTCGAGAGCGATCTAGCTCGAGGGCCAAGTTGCATTTTATACAGGTTTGCTTTATTTTACAATGAATTTCTAGCATTAATTATCATATTTATTAATTTGTGCTAGGTGAAATCACATATCCTTAAAACCACTTATAAGTTTAATGTTATCCGATTTTAAGGGTAAATAAATATCATGCCTCTTGATCTGACATTTACAAGTAATGAATGACATATGAATATTATTTCGATGCCGCCGGAGGCATCTACAAAGGATAATCCTGATATTCTAGAGTCAATAACAAACATAACTCAGTAGGATCTCCCAAGTGGGATCTAGGGAGGATAGAGTGTACGCAGACCTTACCCTACCCGGACGGATAGAGAGATTGTTTCCCGCTATACCGAAGTCAACTTTTTATAATATAGTCTTGAAAGCTTATTCTTGTTCAAGATTAGCTTTGATTGTGCTTCCTCAAACACTTGTATGACGTTCTTAATATTATACTAATTTTCTTTTTACTTTGTGATCTTTTTTTTTCTAATTCTAACACTCGTTTTGTGGAATAAATTTATGTACCATAAGATTTTAATTCAACTTAAAAAATAATTTTACTTATATGATGAATTTAAAAATATAATTGGATTATCTTGCTAAATAATTAATTGAAAGATTTGAGTATTTGAGTATTTGGGTTTAGCATAAAATATAGTATTTTTTTTTCTGTCGATTCAAATTCTTAATATTAATTCATCTCATGTTTGAATATTTACCGTAATTATAATTTTATCCACCATAAATTTTATTTTCAAAGAGTAAAAAGATAGATCTGATATTCTACATTTGGATCTTTATGTTTGAAAATTATAAGTGGTATTGACTCTAACCAACTTTTTTCTTTCTCTTTCTCACACATTTATATTTTTAAAAAATAATTTAGTTGTCCTTTAATAAATGGGTATATTTTTCAGTATAAGACAAAAAATTAATAATAACAAAATATTATTTGAGTAGGAAAGCAATTCAAATATAATATAATAATATAATATCGTGGAAAGTTTTTTCTCAATTTCAACGCTTTATGCAGTCCGTTTAACATTACTTTTAACTTTTCTTGATATTAGATATTATAGAGTGGTAATGTAATACTAATATTGAGGATTCTTATGAAATTAATTTATTTAAACACTCCTATATTTTCAATAGAATTCAATAGGCAAGATTGTATTAATTTTAAAATCTTGAATATTAAAAAAATTAACATAGAAGCTATTGTAGTCTAAAAAATAATTTATTATAGTTATGTCATTTTTCTATGAGTTCTTATGTTTAATATTTTAGGTATATTTTATCTATCAATATTGTATTTGACTTGTTGGAGTAGGTCTGTAATGTCAATTATTACTTGTGTGCAAAATTTGAGATCAATCGGAGTTGATTTGATAGGTTTCGACATCGAATGTAGAAGTTGGAATTTCTTATTTCATTAGGCTTGAATTGGGGTGCAATTTGTATTTTTAGTGTTGTTTGATGTGATTTAAGGCCTCGACTAAGTTCGTGATATGTTTTGAGACTTGTTGGTATGTTCGGACGGGGTCCTAAGGGACTCAGGTGAGTTTCGAGGTTGTTTCGGATCATTTCTAGGCCATTTTTAGCTGCTGATTTTTGGCTACAGCAGTGCTATGTGATAGGGGGGAATTGGCCACGATCGCGATGAGTAAAATGGGAGAAATTGGCCAGTGATTCGCGATCGCGGAAGACCTTTCGCGATCGCATAGAGGAAACTTTCTGCTGCACTGACCCGACTTTGGAAGTTTATATCTCGCAATCTATAAGGAAATTGTGTCTAGTTTTCAGAAAAATAAACCATTTAGAATTTGGAGATGTGTATAAAAAGTTGTGGTTAATAAAATTACAGACTATACGGGAAGATGTTTGGAAATCACGAAGAAGAAATTTGTGTTACGCATCGCTGACTTTGGTAGCTTATGTCTCAAAATATATAAGGAAATGGGAGATGAACAAAACATGAAAGATCTAGATATTGGTGTCTAGTTTTCAGAAAATTAAACCATTGTCATTCGGAGTTTTGTACAAAAGGTTATGACCATTATACTCGAGGCTGTCCGAAAGAGTTAGAGAAGGCTGTAGGAAAAATTTATTCTTCGCGATCGCAAGAAGAGTAAAAAATGCTGGAAAATTTTTGTGATTCGCAATCGCGGGAGTTTGGCCGCGATAGCATAGGTAAATGACTGGACAACAAATTTAAGTTCTGAAAATGTGATGAATTTTGTAACGATCTGGAGCTCGGGAAAGGGCGATTTTTGACAGATTTTCAAGGAAAAATATTGGGGTAAGTGTTTCTTATCCTATATTGATTATATTTCATGATTCCATACTTAATTACATCATGAATCCATGAATTAGTGGAAGAAAAATCAAATTTTTATAAAATCTTCCAAAAATGTAAAATGAAGATTTGAAAGGCTCCGATGTCGGAACTTGATAATTTTTGTATGGATGGACTCGTCTCAGAATGGGTGTTCGGATTTCATGAGTTTTCCCGAGATTCGAGATGTGGGTCCCACTGTTGAATTTTGAGATGAATTTCGGCTTTTTATTCAGAAGATTAGTAATTTCATATGAAATTAATTCCTACGATTCGAGTTGAGTATATTGAATTGTTTATGACTATATTTGAAGCTTTCGGACACCAATTCGCGAGGAAAAGGTTTATTGGAATCTTGAATTTGGTTGCGAAGCGAGGTAAGTCTCCTTTCTACCTCTGTGAGGGAAAAACTACCCATAGGTGTTGTAATTGATATTTGCTACTTGTTGCGGTGGCTACGTACACACGAGATGATGAGAGTTCGTACGTAGCTACATTCATGTTATACAGCTTGAGGCTCGTTGCAGTGTGCAACCCGATCCATATATATATATATATATATATATATATACATATCGCTCACATCTCGGCACTCAGACCCTAACTCAATCACCAACCTCTCCAGCCTCTAGGGCTCTCAAAAGTCATGAAAATCAGCCTAAATAACAATAACATGATGTATCTACAAAGGATAATAGAGAATGAGGTATGATATACAAGAAGAATTTGAAACCGAGTGCAAACGGCAAATAACGGGTAATTTAACATGTACGCGACCTCTGTGGGCTCCAACAGTATCAACACATAGCCTAAATGTAACGACCCAGCCAGTCGTTTTGTGTGTTGGGACTCCGTTCCCGTGAATGACTCTTTCCGTAGCGACTACTCATGCCTTATGACTTGTGTGGGCCGGTANTTTGGCCAGTTCAGGAACACTTGGTTCCTGAAGGCTAGCCTATTTGGCTGATTTTGGTTCCGAGAAGCATTTTGAGAAAACGCCCTTGGAATCGAGTTCTGACAGCTCCTGCAGCCCCGGATGATGATTTCGGACTTGGGAGTGTGTTCGCCTCGGGTTTCTGATGACCCGGGAGTATTTCGGCACCTGAATTGGAATTCAGGATTTCATGTGATTTGGAATTCAGCCTGGAATTGGACCTCGTGAGATCATGGTCCGAATGGAATTTCGGAACTGGCAATAGTTCCGTATAGTCCTTTATGACTTGTCCGCAAAATTTGGGGTCATTCCGAGCAGTGTAGACCCGTTCGGCGTATTGATGAGCCGTTGAAATTTTTCTTGAAATCCTAAG
>ML287031.1:550-22405 GCA_005239495.1 Nicotiana undulata | reverse complement strand
ATGTCGGTCTCCAGTCGGATGGTTTGAGCCCGGAGAGGCTAGATTACTGGGTTCTGAGTTAGTCCAGGATGCCTTGGATAAGGTAAAGATTATTCAGGGTAGGCTTCGTACAGCTCATTCCAGGCAAAAGAGCTATGTAGATCGTAGGGTTCGAGATTTGGCTTTTATGGTAGGAGACCATGTGTTCCTTCGAGTGTCGCCAATGAAGGGCGTGATGAGATTCGGAAAGAGGGGCAAGTTGAGCCCTAGGTATATTGGCCCATTTGAAGTTTTAGATAAAGTAGGAGAGGTGGCCTACAGACTTGCCTTGCCACCGCATTTATCCGCAGTGCATCCCGTGTTTCATGTATCCATGCTCCGGAAGTATATTGCAGATCCATCTCATGTTCTTGATTTCAGCGGTGTCCAATTGGACAAGGATCTGACTTATGAGAAGGAGCCAGTAGCCATATTAGATAGGCAGGTTCGCCAGTTGAGGTCGAAGAGTTATCCTTCGGTCCGTGTTCAGTGGAGGGGTCAGCCTGCCGAGGCAGCTACTTGGGAGTCTGAGTCCGACATGAGGAGTCGTTACCCCCATCTTTTCTCAGACTCAAGTACTTTACTATGTCCGTTCGAGGACGAACGTTTGTTTTAGAAGTGGAGATTGTGATGACCCAAAAGGTCATCCTAAGTAATTCCAGCTAAATCTTTGTTCCGAGGCCTCGAAAGCTTCCGTTAATCTCACCTCGATATGCGAGCGCAGCCCGGGTAGGTAGCCGGGAAGCTTCCATGTGAAAATTTGATAAAAATGGGATTTTTTTAATTGAATAAAGCTGACTTTGGTCAAAATTTTTGGTAAACAGATCCGGACCCGTGATGTGTCGGTCCCGGAGGGTCCGTAGGAAAATATGGGACTTGGGCGTATGCCCGGAATCGAATTTCGAGGTCCCAAGCCCGAGAAATGAATTTATAAAAATTTTATTTTCTGAAAATAATAAAGGCTTTTGAAATTGAATAATTATGTGAAAACCGTGTTATCGGGCCCGTATTATAGTTCCGGAGCTCGGAACATGTTTAATATGATTGTTATGAGTTGTCTGTAAAATTCGGTAAGAAACGGACTTGGTTTGACGTGTTTCGGATAAAAAATGGAAAATTTAATAGTTTATGAAGTTTGAGAAAATTCTATGGATTTTGGAGTTTAATTCATTGTTTTTGATGTATTTTGGTGGTTTAATTATTTGCAAAGTCTGTATGATATTTATGAGGTTGTGTGTGTAATTGGTTTTGAGCCCCGAGGGCTCGGATGAGTTTCGGGTAGGCATCGGAGTGCAAAAAGTAGGAAAAATCTAGTGTTCCTCAAGTTTTTCTAGTGTCTGATACCTCCTTCAGTGCGATCGCAAATTCTTCCCTGCGATCGCATAGCATTGGCATATGATGGGGTCTGATGCACTATGCGATCGCACTTGCTTCTCCACAATCGCATAGTGTAATAGGTAGGAAGGGGGCTGGGGGGTTAGTTGTTCAGTGCGAACGCACCTCAAAGGGCGCGATCGCGGAGGGTCCAGGGTTAATACTGTGCGAACGCAGGTGGGGTGCTGCGAACGCAAAGAGGTTAGCATAGGACTTGGGGCTGGGTAGAATTGACATGTGCGATCGCACAAGGGCCTCTGCAATCGTAGAGCTTAAGCAACTTACCTCTATGCGATCGCACCTCATGTTCCGCGATCGCATAGCATTAAAAACGCCCAGTTATATTTTTAACCCCAAAACAGAACCTTATACGGGATTCTTCCCATTTTCCACTTCTCTTTTCTTCCCCAAGCCTCCATAACCGAGAATCAAGCTCCCCAACCTCCATAACTCCATAGGTAAGTGCTCTTGACCTCGTTTCCTCTTAATTTCTTCAACTAATCACTAGATTCTAGGCCTAAGAACATGGAATCAAAGTAGGAATTAGGGATTTTAGGTAGAGTTGGGTTTTTGATAATTTTGGGTGATTCTACCTCAATTTGGGGTCGAATCTTAAAACAAGTCATATATTTTGACTCGTGGGGTAATGGGTGGTCGGGTTTTGCTCCGAACCTCAAGTTTGGACCGAGCGGGCCCGAGGTCGGATTTTGGTATTTTTGGAAGAATAGTAGAAAATGTATAATTAGGCTTCGGAATTGGTTTATTGAGTATTTATGTTAATAAATCCATTATGTCTAGATAATACCGTTCCGGAGTCGGATTCTAAAGAAAAGGCAGTGATTGAGGCTTGACTTGCAATCTTTGGAGCCGAGGTAAGTGTTTGGCTTAACCTCAGCTTGAGGGATTAGGTATCGAGTCTTACTTGTTATGTGAAACTTATGTCCAACATATAGGCGTCGTTACGAGTGCCTATGCGTTGCGGTCAAGCATGCCCGTGAGTCATTTGTGATGAAACTTACTATGTTCTTAATTTTCTCTGCTCTGTGAGTAATTGGTGAATTAAAAGTGATATCTTGATGTTGTTTCATGACGTGGAGAGTTACCGAGTTATTGGTTCCAGTTGAGGCTTACACTGTTGAAACTGTATTACTGATGCGAGGTTGGTAATAGCTGAGACCCTTGTCGGGCATTTGTTGATATTGTAAATGATGATTTCTCCTTGCCGGAGCAATAGAATTGTATTGCGTATTTCCATGCACTTGAGACTTCGTGTTGTTGACTTTCATATTATTGTTGCCTTGTGTGTTTATTATTCGCCGCACGAGGGGACATGCCGTGCTGACTGAGTGTTATTATATATGCACGAGGGGACATTCCGTGCCGAGTGATTGTGAGGTTATGCACGAGGGGACATTCCGTGCCGAGTGATTGTAAGGTTATGCACGAGGGGACATTCCGTGCCATGTGTTATTATATATGCACGAGGTGACATTCCGTGCCGAGTGATTGTGAGGTTATGCACGAGGGGACATTCCGTGCCGAGTGATTGTAAGGTTATGCACGAGGGGACATTCCGTGCCATGTGTTATTATATATGCACGAGGTGACATTCCGTGCCGAGTGATTGTGAGGTTATGCACGAGGGGACATTCCGTGCCGAGTGACTGTGAGGTTATGCACGAGGGGACATGTCGTTCCTTTCCTGTTCATTATATGTTTGATAAGCTATATTTCTGCCTTGTCTTTACATTTCATTTATTACCCTGTACTGGTGTGCTTGCATACTGCTACCCTATCTCCCCAGCATGTTCTCCCCGTATCTGTCTTACTTGCTTATTTTTGTTGCTATTTTTCCTGCTATTATATAAAATTGCACAGGTACATATGTTGTGTTGGTCCTAGCCTCGTCACTACTTCGCCGAGGTTAGGCTCGACACTTACTCAGTACATGGGGTCGGTTGTACTGATGCTACACCTGCACTTCTTTATGTTGTGCAGACTACGCAGCCGGACCCGGAGATCACTGACGATCGGAGCATCTCATTCAGTCACACAGGAGACTCGAGGTAGACCCGTAGACGTTCGTGGGCGTTGATGTCACCTTCTACTTTCCACTTTCAGCTCTGTCTTACTTTTTATTTCAAAGACAGTCTTATGTATTTATTTCAGACCTTTTGTTTGTAGTAATCTCTTAGATTGTCCGTGAGTATGTGACACCAGTTCTGGGATTTGTTTATGGGTTTTATTTCGAAAAGTGCTATGTTGTATTTTGGGTTATTTTGTTAAATTTCATATGGTGGGCCATCGAAGCCTTAGTTATCTTGTTCGTAGTTGTTGTTAATGAGTTTTATTTAGTTCAAACGTTGGCTTATCTAGCGGGTTCAACGTTAGACGCAGTCATGGCCTGAAGGTGGGATTTTTGGGTCGTGATATATATTTTTACTGATTTTCAAAGAAAGACAAATATTTTAAAACTACCATTTTATATTACTATTTTTCATATTTATGCGCTACTTTTATTTAAAGTTAAAGTTTGGAAACTTGAAAATTATTTGAGAGGTTGTTATAGCTAAGGCCTGGAAAAGGTGGCTGAGTTATTTCATTGTTGTTGCAGTACTTAAATATTTGTTTAGATTTCCTTCTTGCTTTATATTTATTGTCTCGGTTATATTTTTCTTATTCGTGTAGAATTGTTTTGTTGCGTTATTGTATATATTATTGTCACAGGTTATATGTTGTTAGTGTCGCGTCGTAGCCTCGTCACTACTTCATCGAGGTTAGGCTCGGCACTTACTCAGTACATGGGGTCGGTTGTACTGATACTACACTCTGCACTCTTTTGTGCAGATCCAGGTATTGGCCAGCAATAAAGATATTTAGAGTGGCTATTCATTTATTCGGAGACACGAGGTATATCTGTCGGCTTTCGCATATCCCGAGAGTCTTATTTAAGTTATTTCGGTTTTGGCTTGGAATGTATAAGGTCGTAGATGTTGCAAGAGATAAAGCTGGGAACTGCGGTATGTCAGTCTCCTTGATAACCCTATACCTCAGTACCAAAGGAGTTATTCGAACAACGTTATATCTACAGAAGGTCTACTCAGCGTGGAAGTCACGGTTGCGAATTTTGGGGTGCTCCAGAAGGAGTACAGTGGTTGACGAGCTTCTAGACTATATGGTTCGTGCCAAGAATTATCTGTGTAGAGCTTTACTTTTGTGATCATTGTGCGTCAATAGAGATGAGAGTTACCCCAAAAGAATAATGAAAAGTATATGAATAGAAGGGGTAGCTCAGGAGTGTTGAGTTAGCATAGTAAAAGAAGAAATTGGCCGCCGGTGTTTGTGACAAGCCTACGAAGAGGGTGAGCAGCCAATGCAACATCAATTACTTGACTCAATTCTCATAAATGCTTTTGAAAGAGTTTTTTTCTCGAACTTTCCATTTTGTGTGGCGCATAAGGTTTGAACGGTTGCGTCAGGTCATATGACGGTGTTAGAATATGCCATTAGGTTTGATAACTTAGCCCGTCATACTCCTACGTTGGTTCATATAGCCAGAGGGCGAGTCCCGAGACTCATTAAAGGACTCAAATATGATTGTAAAATTTTGGACGACTTAGGGAAGGTTAATACTTCATTTCGGCTAGTGATAGAAATTGTCCTAGACTTGGGAGAGTCATATTTCATCAGAACACTCAGGCTACGTCCCCCATTGCACTTACAACTCAACTTACATGTCGAAGGTGGAGGTCAAATCCCTAGAGGTGGAGACCCATCATGTTGATATATTTTCTATGGTATGGCTGAGGTCGTTATATCAAATGGTGCCCTTACAAAAACAATCTCTAGTTATTATAAAGTGATAATTTCCTGAACCTAATACGGTTATGTGTAACTAATAAAATTCTTCTAATATGCTCTACTCTCGGGTGAGCTTCATAACTCAAAAATCTACTTGTGTGAACACTAGTATTGAGAAATTCTATGGAGATAGTTATGTCTATCATTACGTGTTGTAATTTTGTTTAACGGGAAATATTTGAAAGAAGAAAATGGAATGTTTTGATTGGTGGTGTGCATATTACTTGTGATTCAGAATTGAGGGCGAGATCCTTGCATTTTGATATGATTTGGTATGTTTAAATCGGGCTACGAGCCGCGGTGAAAGTTATGTAGGGACGAGGTCCTTGTGATGGAAATTCTTGTGTTTAAAGTCTCCCTTGTGAAATAAAAATTTTACTATAGTACTAGTAGGGAGTCATGCCTGATAGGCTTATTCAACAATTTATATATATAATAATGATAATAAGCGTTGTAATAAATGAATGAATAATAATAAAAGTGATACTAATAATAAGTAAATAAATAAATAAATGAATCAATTAATTATATGTGCATAATTTACCAAATTCGTGCTATTATTATTGAGCCTTAACCTACAAGGCAGGTGCTTGCCCATGTGGCGTTAAATGACACGTTAACTCGGGTATATAATTAAGAAGTTCTTCAAGCATCATATCTCGTTATCAATATTGTGAAGGTTTGAAAGGAGATTATTGCTAACGTGAAGCTATTGGATAATTACGCAATTGGCTATGAACAACCATTAAGAAAATAGAGGCGGTGAGTATGGGCAGCCTTGCGTATATTCCAGTTGGTGAGAAACCGTTAGCTTCATACATTCAAACGTTGGCTAATCAGTTCGTGATATTGGATATTTCCCCAAGCAATGTTCTAGCTTGTACAGTCGCTCGATATTCTTTAATTGAGCGTATCCGGGAGCGACAGGATGATGACCCCCATTGGGTGGTCCTTAGGGACACAGTTCGGCGTGGTGGTGTCAAGCAAGTTACAGTTGGAGATGATGATGTTTTAAGGATGCAGGGTCGTTTATTTGTGCCTAATGTTGAAGGCATTTGTGAGTTGATCCTTGAGGAGGCTCATAGTTCTAAGTATTCGGTTCACCCAGGGGCAGCTAAAATGTACCAAGATTTGAGGCAGCATTATTGGTGGAGAAGGATGAAAAAGGACATTGTTGCGTATGTGGCTCGTTGCTTAAATTTTCAGCAGGTAAAGTATGAGCATCAGAGACCTGGTGGTTTGCTACAGCAGGTAGAGATTCCTGAGTGAAAGTGGGAGCGTATCACTATGGACTTCGTTGTTGGACTCCCACGGACTCAGAGAAAATTTGACGCAGTATGGATTATTGTGGATAGGCTGACTAAATTAGCGCATTTCATTCATGTGGCAAGTACTTATACTTCAGAGCGGTTGGATGGGTTATATATTCGAAATATTGTTCGCCTTCACGGTGTGCCCGTGTCTATCATTTCTTATCAAGGTACGCAATTTACCTCGCACTTTTGTAGAGCAATTCAACGTGAGTTGGGTACCCGAGTTGAGTTGAGTACAGCATTTCACCCTCAAACTGAGGGGTAATCCGAGCGTACCATTCAGATATTGGAGGATATGCTATGCGCTTGTGTTATTGACTTTGGAGGTTCGTGGGATCAGTTCTTTCCGTTAGCGGAGTTTGCTTATAATAATAGTTATCAGTCGAGCATTCAGATGGCTCCTTATGAGGCATTATATGGTAGACGGTGCAGATCGCCAGTTGGATGGTTTGAGCCGGGAGAGGCTAGGCAACTGGGTACAGACTTAGTTTAGGAGGCCTTGGATAAGGTCAAGATTATTCAGGAGAGACTTCGTGCAGCTCAGTCTAGGAAAAAGAGTTATGTCGATCGTAAGGTTCGTGATGTGGCATTCATGGTAGGAGAGAGAGTATTACTTCTTGTGTCGCCCATGAAGGGTGTTATGAGATTTGGGAAGAAGGGTAAGTTGAGCCCTAGGTATACCGGGCCATTTGAGATTCTTGACAGAGTGGGGGAGGTAGCTTATATTGCATTGCCTCCAGGATTATCCTCAGTTGATCTTGTATTCCACGTGTCTATGCTCCGAAAATATCATGGTGACCCGTCCCACGTGTCATATTTCAGCCATGTCCAATTGGACAAAGACTTTACTTATGAGGAGGAGCCGGTAGCCATTTTAGACCGGCAAGTTCGTCAGTTGAGGTCTAAGAGTTATCCTTCGATTCGGGTGCAGTGGAGAGGCCAACCCATTGAGGCAGCTACCTGGGAGTCCGAGTCGGACATGCAAAGTAAATATCACACTTGTTTGCAAATTCAGGTAATCTTCTATGTCCGGTCGAGGACGAACGTTTGTTTTTAGAGGTGATTGTGATGACCCAAGGGGTCATTTTATGAATTTAGACTCCGTTCTAGGTTTATTATCCATAAAAAATTAATTTTAAATACCTCGATTTGTGTGTGCAGTTCGGGCGTGAAACCGGAAAGCTTTTATGTGAGAATATGAGAAATAGTAATTTCTATAGTTAAAATTTGATAAAAGTTGACTTTGGTCAACATTTTGAGTAAACGGGCCCGGATCCGTGTTTCGATGATCCCGGGAGGTCCAAAGTAAAATATGGGATTTGGGCGTATGCCCAGAATTAAATTCCGAGGTCCCAAGCCTTAGAAATCAATTTTTGAAAGAAATTACTTTGCTGAATTATTAATGAAATAAAGAAATAAATTAACGTTTGAAACCATTGGTATCGGGCCGGTATTTTGGTTCCGGAGCTTGATACAGGTTTTTATGATATTTAAGCCTTGGATGCAAAATTTGGTGAGAATCGGAATTTATTTGACGTGATTCGGACGTCCGGTTGATAAATATGGAACTTTAAGTGTTCTTGAGAAAAATAATGTGTTTTGAGGTTTAATTCATAGTTTTACATGTTATTTTCGTGATTTGATCGCACGAGCAAGTCCATATGATGCTTTTAGTTTTGCGTTCATGTTTGGTTTAGAGCCCCGAGGGCTCGGGTGAGTTTCAAATAGATTTGGGTTGTGTTGTGCTCGTTCTTTCTTATGCTTTGACGTCGTTTCTTCAAACATAAATGATATCATATTGAACAAATGCTTCGATTTCTGTTTTGAATGAAGTATTAGATCCGTATCGTAATTACAGACCCGTAGAAAAAGAATCATCGTATGAGTATTTTTTAGTCATTTTACTAAGGTTGTCAGATTTTTCAGGTTAATTATGAAATTGCCACTGACGGCGTATTAAAAATCTGCACTATTTGCAAATATTAATATATACATATCTCCTTCATTATAAGGTCAAATTGAGTGATTCAAAAGCCTAACTTGACTAGAAATTCACAAAGAATCTACTGGAGACATAAAAATTGAGTTTCGGGATCGTTTGGTACGAGAAACGAGGCAGAATAGTTGGCAGAAAAATATATATAAAACGGGCAGACTTCTTCTTCTTCAAATTTTCGAACCCCACAGCCTTGGGAACGAATGTCTTCACCAAATATCATCCCCAAGTCATAGGTAATTAATTCTAAACTTTAATCCTTCAATTACTCATTGTTTTTCATCACTTTTAAATCAAAAACTAAGAATTTTCATGGTAAATATTGAGGGTTTGGGTAGAATTAGAGAATTTTGTAAAAATCGAATCTTTATCTCGAATTGAGATCGACTTTCAAAACGAATTGTATATTTGGGTTCGTGGGTGAATGGGTAAACGTAATTTGGTCCGAAACCTGAGTTTAGACCAAGGGGGCCCGGGTCGGATTTTCACTTTTTTTTAGAAAACTTAGGAAGAATTGTAATTTTTAATAAATTTAGTTCCTTTAGCCTTAATTAACGATATTGAGTTAATGATGATTATATTCGAGCAATTTAGAGCAAGATTCTAAAGGAAAAGTTAGAGCAGTGAGTGACCTGCGAAATTGAGGTAACTTGAGGGAATAGGAATCCCCACTTGTTTGCTATGTGAAATGCATGAGCGTGGTGTATAGGTGAGGTGACGAGTATTTATGCACCACCCAATTTCCATGTTAAGCATGATCCATTTCTCGTTCCCAACTTAATTGATTCTTGTCTTAATTGTTCTATGTCCATTATTATTTCTATGACTACTTGGCCTTGTTATTTTATTGTTAGATATTGTATTGGTTGTTTTGGATGGATTCCTTGTGGTACAAAATCGTTAAGCGATGCAGTTTAACTGTTTTATGATTGTTAAGGTTTACGTGGTTGTTTGGTTTCAATTGATTGTTTCCAATTGTTGTGGCAAGTGTATTAAAAGTGTTGGTTGTTCTCTTGATTTTATCATGGTACATAAAGACTGAGCTGGGTTGACAGCATTACGATATTTACATATATTCTGGTTGGTTTTATTGTGAAATGATATTAGTTGAAGCTTACAAGCTATATTGTTTTCATTTTGAAATTTGTTGAAATAAAAGTGGTGTGAAAGGCTTGGCCTGAACTGTGAAAGTTTTTGATGAATAAAAAAATTTGTGTGATAAGGGGGTTGTGATAAGGGTGGATAATTGATTGCGATATTGTGAATAGGTGAGATCGGGTTGCACGCCGCAACAAGACAATGATAAGGGAGAATATGCATGTTTTACTGTTTATAAAATAAAGGCTGGAACACTCATTGTTTTATAATCATTATTTCATATTCTGCTTTTACTTTTATTTAAAGTGAAACTTGTTCTGTTTACAATTTTCGAGGCATAAATATTGTGAAAGGCTTTGACTTGAAAGGCGGTGATAAAGGGGCTGTGATAAAGGGGTTGTGATAAGGGTGGATAATTCATTGTGATACGGGTGAATAAATTGATCGTGATACCGGTAAATAAATTAATATGATATGTCTGGTGGGATCGGGTTGCACGTCGCAATAAGGATCTATAAGGGAGGAAAATTATATTTTTACTGATTTTCAAAGAAAGACAAAGATTTGAAAACTACCATTTTATATTACTATTTTTCATATTTTGGCACTACTGTTATTTAAAGTTAAAGTTTGGAAACTTGGAAATCATTTGAGAGGTTGTTATAGCTGAGGCCTGGAAAAGGCGGCTGAGTTATTTTATTGTTGTTGCAGTACTTAATTATTTGTTTTGATTTCCTTCTTGCTTTATATTTATTGTCGCAGTTATATTTTTCTTGTTCGTGTAGAATTATTTTGTTGCGTTAATGTATATATTATTGTCACAGGTTATATGTTGTTAATGCCCCGTCGTAGTCTCGTCACTACTTCGTCGAGGTTAGGCTCAGCACTTACTCAGTACATGGGGTCGGTTGTACTGATATTACACTCTGCACTCTTTTGTGCAGATCTAGGTATCGACCAGCAACAAAGATATTTAGAGCGGCTATTCATTTATTCGGAGACACGAGGTACATCTGCCGGCTTTCGCAGATCCCGAGAGTCTTCTCCTATTTTTATAAAACTATTTTATTATATTTAGAACAATTATATTATTTCTTTCATCCCATTATTTGTAGTATTCTTTAGTAGTTCGTGAATTGTGACACCAGACCCTGGGTAGTTCTAGAGTTACTTATATAATTAGTTCGTGGCTCGGTTTATTTAAGTGTTTATTATTTTATGTTTTGAATTATTCATTGAAAGTCAGCAGCTTAAGTTTATTTTATAATTGTTTATTATGTTTAAATGGATAATCAAAGGTAAATAGCTAATCGAACTCTAACATTGGCTTGCCTAGAAAGTGTGGTGTTAGGCTCTATCACGGTTCCTAAAGTTAGGAATTTGGGTCGTGAAAAGAGTATCGCTGCGGTGTGCAGTCCGATCTCATAACTGTCTCTCCATAACAGACTCTTGGCCTCTCTCAGTCATTACTCTCCAGTATCGCTCACATGGGCTCACAGATGCATGAACTAGCCCGAAACAATGATAAGTACACAAAATTAACATTTACGAAGACTGAGGCATGAAATGATATGCTATGACAGTACTGAGTATATTCAATCGAATAAAGACAGCAATATACGACCAGTCGGGTCTCAGTATTTTCAGCGTGAATCCTTAACATTTTAGCATGATTTCTAGCATGTTCACATTAACCACATCAATAAAAATATGAGATATCAATCCGTAATAGCTACTAGACGGTGCCATGGGATGATCCAGGCCCCAAATCACTCGGTGCACGCCTGTCACTTGGCATGTGTGTCACCTTAATTATAGTCATATATCATATAGTTCGGGGTTTCGAACCCTTAGAACCAAGTTTGGAGACGTTACTTACCTCAAAACCAGCTAAAATCCTAGCCCTCGATGCCTTTCACTCTAGACTCGGCCTATTGCTCCAAATGTACCAAAAATCATATTTATATGATTGATATATGCCAAGGAACGAAGCCCACTCGAAAATTATCACAATTAACCAAAAATCCCGAAATCGGCCAAACCCGACCTCCAGGCCCACGTCTCGGAATTCGATAAAAATCACATCCCAAGAATCCTCATCCTCCCACAAGTCTATATATACCAAGAACAACAAAATCGGACTTCAAATGATCCCTCAAATCCCCAATTAAAGGTCTCCAATTACAAGCCCTAATCCCCCATTTTTTGTCTTTAATTTTCATAATTTTCACCCCAATCAGTCAAATAATACCATATAAACGAGTTTTAAGTCCAAAAGTCTTACCTGCACGAAGAACCCTCGAATTCCCTCTTCAAAACTCTTCAAAAAGCTTCAAACCCAAATACAAATGGTGGGAAAATGCCCAAAATTCGCTAAGGGTTCTATTTATAGGTTCTGCCCAGCGATGACAGCACCTGCGGTCTATTTACCGCACCTGCGGACCCGCACCTATGAGATTCATTGAAATTCCAAATTTCCGCACATGCTCTTCGTCTTCCGCACCTGCGGCTCCGCAGGTGCGGTCACTCTTCTGCATCTGCGATTTTCCTCTACTTAGCCATTTCCGAACCTGCGATGCAAAACTCGCACCTGCGGCGACCCATCCGCACCTGCGAAAATACATAACAGTCCCACACTAGCAACCTTTATAATTCCCAACACTCCCCGATGGCCATCCGAAATCACCCTGAGCCCCTCGGGGTCCCAATCAAAATTACCAACAAGTCATAAATGATCATCTGGACGTAGTTGCACCCTCGAACACCCAAAATAACATCGAAACACCAATTTAACCCATGATTCAAGCCTAAGGATCTTCAAACTTCCGAAAATCACCAACGATGCCGAAACTAACCAAACCTCGTCCAGATGACCTGAAATTTTGCATATGCATCCGAAATAACGCTATGAACATGTTCCGACCCCGATAGCTAATTTTTCACTGCCGAGTGAAAATTGCCAAAAACTCAATTTCGCCAATTCAAGCCTAATTCTACTCCGGACCTCACAACCACATTTCGAACACATTACTAAGTCCCAAATCACCTAATGAATCTATTTGATCCATAAAATCCACATTCCGAGGTCGTTTACCCAATAGTCAACTCCCAGTTGACATTTCTAACCACAAGGCCAACTTAAGAGACTAAGTGTCTCATTTCTCACCACGACTACTCTGAACCCGAACCAACCAACTCAACACATCATAAATGGGCTAAGAAATACATGACAAAGCAGAAACAGGCAAAACAGGGCTAATCTCATGGAACGACCGGACGGGTCATTACATTCTCCCCCTCTTAAACAAGTGTTCGTCCTCAAACGGGTCTAGAAACATACCTGAGTCTCAAATAAGTGAGGATATCTGCTCTGCATCTCCCGCTCAGTCTCCCAGGTGGCCTCCTCCACCGGTTGCCCCATCTACTGCACCTTTACTGAAGTTATATCCTTAGACCTCAACCTCCTGACATGTCAACCCAAAATAGCCACTGGCTCTACCTCATATGACATATCACCCTCAAGCTGAACCGTGTTGAAGTCCAAAACATGATACAGGTCAGTGATATAATTCTGAAGCATGGAAATATGGAATACCGGATGGACACTCGATAAGTTGGGTGGCAAAGCAAGTCTATAAGACACATCTCCAACCCTCTGAAGCACCTCAAAAGTCCCAATGAACCGGGGAATCAGCTTGCCCCTCTTCCCGAACCGCATAACACCCTTCATGGGTGACACCTTCAGTAGCACCTTCTCCCCAACCATGAAAGACACATCCCGGACCTTCCGGTCCGCATAAGTCTTCTTCCTAGACTGCGTCGTGCGAAGCCGCTCCTGAATCAACTTCACCTTATCCAACGCATCCTGTACCAAGTCTATGCCCAATAGCCTAGCCTCACCAGCTCAAACCAACCAACCAGAGATCTACACCTCCTCCCATATAAAGCCTCATATGGATCCATCTGGATACTCGACTGATAACTCTTATTATATGCAAACTCCTCGAGTGGCAGAAACTAGTCCCGTGAACCCCCAAAATCAATGACACAGGTACGCAACATGTCCTCCAAAATCTGAATAGTGCGCTCTGACTGCCCGTCCGCCTGAGGAAGAAATGTTGTGCTCAACTCGACTAGAGTACCCAACTCTCTCTGCACGGCCCTCCAAAACTAAGATGTGAACTGAGTACCTTTGTCAGAAATGATAGAAACTGGAACACCATACAACTGGACAATCTCCCTGATATAAATCTCAGCTAACCGCTCCGAAGAATAAGTAGTACCAACAGGAATGAAGTGCGCGGACTTGGTCAAATGATCCAAAATAACCCATATAGCATCGAACCTCCTCGAAGTTCGTGGGACCCCAACTACAAAGTCCATGGTGATCCGCTCCCACTTCCACTCCGAAATATTCAACCTCTGATGCAACCCACCTGGTCTCTAGTACTCATACTTGATCTGCTGACAATTGAGACACCGAGCTACGAATCCAACGATATCCTTCTTCATCCGCCTCCACCAATAATGTTGTCTCAGATCCTGATACATCTTTGCAGCACCCGGATGGATGGAATACCGTGAGCTCTGGGACTCTGCTAGAATCACCTCTCGAAGCCCATCCACATTGGGCACACAAATCCGACCCTGAATCCTCATAACCCCATCATCACCAATAACTACATCCCTGGCATCACCTCGTCGGACCTTGTACTGAAGAATGAGCAAGTGTGGGTCATCATACTAGCGCTCTTTGATCCGATCATAAAGAGAAGACCTGGAGGCTACACGAGCCAATACCCGGTGGGGCTTTGATAGATCCAATCTCACCAACTCACCCGCTAAGGCCTGAACATGACATGCTAATGGTCTCTCTACTGCTAGGAGATATGCTAGACTCCCCAAACTCTCTGTTCTGCGACTCAAGGCATCGTCCACTACATTGGCCTTTCCCGGATGGTATAGAATAGTGATATCATAGTCCTTGAGAATCTACAACCATCTCCTCTAACGCAAGTTCAGATCTCTCTGCTTAAACAGATGTTGCAGGCTACGGTGATCAGTGAAAACCTCACAATGCACCCCATACAAATAATGACGCCAAATTTTTAGGGTGTGAACAATGGATGCTAGCTCGAGATCATGCACTAGGTAATTCTTCTCATGAGACTTCAATTGGCACGAGGCGTAGGCAATCACCCTACCCTCCTGCATCAAAACACAATCGATGCATATCCTTGAGGCATCACAATATACGGTATAATAACCTGAAGCTGATGGCAATACTAACACTAGCGCGGAGGTCAATGCAGTCTTGAGCTTCTGAAAGCTCTCCTCACACTCGTCCGACCACCTTAATGGAGCACCCTTCTGGGTCAATTTGGTCAAGGGTGAAGCAATAGAAGAAAACCGCTCCACAAAGCGATGGTAATATCCCGCCAAAACAAGGAAGATCCTAATCTCTGTAGCTGAGGAAGGTCTGGGCCAACTCTATACCGCCTCTATCTTCTTCGGATCCACCTAAATACCCTCACTGGACACCATTTTCCCCAAGAAAGCTACTGATCCAAGACAAAACTCACACTTGGAGAACTTTGCATAAAGTTTCTCCTCCCTCAATCTCTGTAAACAACTCTCAAATGCTGAGCATGCTCCTCCTAGCTACGAGAATATACCAGGATGTCATCAATAAACACGATAACAAAGGAATCCAAGTACTGCCGAAACACATTGTTCATAAACTGCATGAACGTTGCTGAGGCATTGGTCATCCCAAAAGACGTTACCATAAACTCATAGTGACCATAATGAGTCCTGAAAGTTGTCTTGGGAATATCAGAATCCCGAGTCTTCAGCTGATGATACCCCGATCTAAAATCAATCTTCTAGAACACTCTGGCTCCCTGAAGCTGGTCAATCAAATCATCAATGCGAGGCAAAGGATACTTATTCTTGACTGTAACCTTATTCAACTGCCTTTAGTCAAAACATATTCTCATGGAACCATCCTTCTTCTTTACAAACAACACCGGCGCACCCCAAGGTGATACACTAGGCTGAATGAACCCCTTTATCTAGGAGTTCCTGAGGCTGCTCTTTCAATTCCTTCAACTACATCGGTGCCATACGATACGGTGGAATAGAAATAGGTTGGGTGTACGACACCAAATCAATACCAAAATCAATATCCCTGTTAGGTGGCATGCCTGGCAAGTCAGCAGGATGTCCGAAAAATCACAGACCACGGGAACAAAATCAATAGTGGGAGTCTCAACACTGACATCCCTCACAAAAGCCAAATATGACAAACACCCTTTCTCTACCATATGTTGGGTCTTCATGTAAGAAATCACCCTATTAAGCACATACTCAGCAGAACCTCTCCACTCAACCCTCGAAAATCCTGGCATCGCTAAGATCACGGTCATAACGTAACAATCTAGAACAGCATGACATAGAGATAGCCAATCCATGCCCAATATAACATCAAAGTCAATCATGCTAAGAAATAACAGATCCACTCGGGTCTCCAAACCCCCGATAGATATCACACATGAGCGATACACACGGTCCACAACAATAGTATCGCCCAGCGGAGTCGACACATGGACAAATGTAACTAAGGACTCATGAGGCATATCTAGAAAATGAGAAAAGTATGATGAAACATAAGAATACGTAGAACCAAGATCAAATAGGACTGAAGCATCTCGGTGACAGACTGAGACAATACCTGTAATTACTGCATATGAGGCCATCGCATCTGGTCTAGCTCGAAGTGCATAAAATCGATCTTGACCTCCACCTGATCGACCTCCCCCTCTAGGGCGGCCTCTAGCTGATTGACCCCCACCCCTAGCTACCTGGGTGGGTGGTGTAGTAACTGGTGTTGTAGCTGAAGGTTGGCTCCTCTACTGGAATGAACCATCCGAAAGACGGGGACAAAACCTCTTGATATGACTCGGATCACCACACTCAAAGCAATCCCTCTCGACAAATGATGGTGGGGACTGAAGGGAACCCCTAGAACTAGAATAACCACTAGAAGAACCATGCGCCGAGTAACCCTGAGTTGATGGTGGCCAAGATGAACTCTGAGCTGGAAGAGAACTGAATGAGGAATGACCCAAATGAGAGTTGCGGGGACCATGTCCCGATGAGGCACCACTATAGGATGGGCGGACTAGATGAGGAGGCCTAAATGAACGACCTCTACTGTGCTGAGACTGGCCTCCTGAATGAACACCACCAGAACTACCTGATCCTCGAGGCCTCTTGGCCTCTCTCTCGACTCGCTCCTAGCGGCGAACTGACTCAATCTCTTTGGAAATGTCAACTACCTCCTCAAAAGAAGCGACAGATACCCTCTCACTTGTCAGAAAAATCTGAAGCTGATAAGTGAGGCCATCAACGAAACTCCTGATCCTCTCTCTATCCGTGGGAACTAGCCAAATAGCATGACAGTCCAAATCGGAGAACCTCATCTCATACTGCATCATGGTCACCTCCCTGACGCAACTGCTCGAACTCCCTGCGCAGCTCCTCCCTGCGGAACTGCGGTACATACTTCTCCAGGAAAAGAATGGAGAACTGATGCTAGGTAAGGGGCGCTGCATCAACAGGTCTACGCCTCTCATAGGCCTTCCACCAAGAGAGTGCAACTCTTGAGAATTGGAAGGTAGTAAATGGGACCCACTGGCCTCCAATATCCATGCAATGCGAAGAATCTTCTGACACTTGTCTAAGAAGCCCTGGGCATCCTCGCCCCCAGTACCACTTAAAATTGGAGGTTAAAGTTTATTAAATCTCTCCAACCTGCGATGCTCATCATCTGCCATATCTGGGACCACAAAATCCTGGGCTGGGGCAACCGGCTGGATTGGAGCTGCCCCCGGTGTTTGGAGCCCCTAGGTAACCTGCTCAGGTGTCCGGGCAGCTGGAGTCTGAGTGCCTCCCCCGGCCTGAGAAGTAGTGGTAGTAGTAGAAATAGTGACTGTCTTTGCAAGACTGGTGCACACAGTTAGAATCTGAGCTAAGGTCTCCTGAAGACCCGGAATCACAATAGGTATTGCCGGTCCTGAGCCGGTCTTGTTGGAACATCTACAGCGGGGACCTGATTCCGAACAATAAGAGGGTCCACAAGTGCTGCCTCGGCTGCTGCGCAAGATGCACCCCTCCCTCTACCACATTCTCGACCTCTCGTTGGTCTAGCAGGTCTTTGGTCACCCTGATCGGTAGCGCAAGTCCTCACAATCAGTGAGAGAATGAAAACAACAGAAGTTTAGTTTCTAGAATCAACAGGTTTGCATGACAAAATTCAAGAATGTGAGATTTTTCCTAAGGGTTCTGTAGCCTCTCGAAGATAAGTACAGACGTCTACGTACCGATCCGCAAGACTCTACTAAACCTGCTCATGACTTGTGAGACCTATATAACCTAGAGCTCTGATACCAACTTGTCACGGCCCCAAAACACCTGTCGTGGTGGCGCTTGTCGTGGAATCAGGCAAGCCACCTATTTTGTTCAATTACAGATTTGTTTTCAGAAAATTGATACATTCAGTGGCAAAAGTATCAATAATAATCCATTTGGGAGTTTAACATCATTTAAAAAAAACATAGTTCAAACCAACCTCAAATCTAGTGTCACCGAGTCATGAGCTACTACAACATAAAAATGTCAAAACAGAAAATAGACAACATAGTCTGAAATAATGAAAATGCGACAGGAAGATAAAGAAGGAGAAGACGAGGCTACGATCGCTAGCTGCTACCTCGACGACTGTCACAACCCAGAATCCCAATCCGAGTCGTGATGGCGCCCAACGACGGGGTTAGGCAAGTCAACAATAATTACACCAAGTGATACCTTTTTTTTCATCTAGTTAAACAGTCAAAGATTCCCAATTTATAACGACAAACATGATACTAGCCTTGAGCGGAAGTGAAATCCTAGTAGATACAAGCCGAAATAAAATGCACACATAGATATACATCCCAAAACCCCAAAAATATAAATATACACTACGCGTGTGTACCAGGAACTAGTTTCACGAGTGTCATGGGCAACTACTGAATATACAATGACTACAATATATACAGAGTCTCCGTCTGAATGAAGTGAGATGAGAAATATAACAAAAGAGCTCCAGGGTGCTGCTAGAAAGTCGCCGAGAAAGCAGCTCACCGAGAAGTATGACCACGCTATCAATATCTAGTACCGTCCTGATAGTCAGACGTGCCGGCCTCCGGACTTGTACAGTCAAGTACATAAAAGAAAAGAAAGTGCAGCATGACTACATATTAAATAAATATGTACCCAGTGAGTATCCCACCTAAACTCGAAGAAGTAGTGACGAGAGGTCGACTCGATACTCACTAGGGTCCAGCAGTAGTAACATATGATAAAATATGATGAAATACAGTAGGCATGTCAGGGAAATAAGCAGCAAGTACATATACTAAAAGCAGAGAAATCCAAACAGCTACTGAACTTAAACAATAAAGCACTTTCAAGAGTAAGACCACCGAATGAAACAAAAATCACAATTTCTTAGATCCGCCGTGGCGTACGGCCCACTCACATAAGGTACTTTCTACACTCTCCATGACGTACGGCCCGATCCCATATATTTTACAATTTATTTTGCATTCCGTCGTGGTGTACGCCCGCTCCCATATATTTCATAATTTCATTTCATTTCCGCCGTGGCGTACGGCCCGCTCCCATATATTTCATAATTTCATTTCATTTCCGCCGTGGCGTACGGCCCGCTCCCATATATTTCATAATTTCTTTCAATTCCGCCGGGGCTTACGGCCCGCTCCCATATATATCACACTTCCTTCAATTCCGCCGCGGCGTACGGCCCGCTCCCATATATTTCACAATTTCTTTTCAAGAAAGCCTCGGAAGAATAATGCGATGCAAAACATAATTTCGTAGTACATGTGGCATTACAATAAATCATATGAAGCATTACCAAGAAAACATATCAGACATTACAAGAAAAACATATTTAAGGCATTACAGGGAAAACATACAAGGCATGATGTGGCCTAACTACCCGGACATAACAATAATAGCCGCTACGTACAGACTCTCGTCACTTGGTGCGTACGTAGCCCCCAAACAGGTTACACATAGCATATACATCACCTATGGGGACAATTCCCTCTTACAAGGTTAGAAAGGAGACTCACCTCGTGTCGAATCTACCCCTCGGACCACAATTGCGCCCGAAACTCCGAATTCTATACCCGAGGACTCGCAACTAGTCAAAAGATATACAATAACATCAATGCATGTACAATGTGATAACTTATCTTAGTTATTCAATAAAATCTCCATTCTTGAAGAATTCCCAATTTCCAACCCCGGCCTCTCATGGTCAAATTCCGAAAATTCTCGAAGGGATCACTCACCTATAGCCTAAGGATCATTAAGGTGTGATTTCTACTTGATTTCATGGCCTAAAATGGAAAATTATAAAATCCTCAAGAACCCTATAATTACTACCTAATTCTATGATTTTAGATAATTTAGTAGTGAATTTAACCAGGGATTAGTGTTTGAAACTAGAAAAACTATGGAATTTACTTACCTCAATAACAGTTGAGGAAGGTCCCTTGAAAAGCTCTCTAAAATCTTGAAGAGGAAGATGAAAATAGAGGATCAAGGCTAAGTCCCGTATTTTATAACGCTGCCCAGTGATTCCTTCACTGCAATCGCGACAAGGGGCCTGCGATCGCGAAGGCCAACTGGCCAGAACTCTGCGATCGCGAAGAACAACTGGCAAGACCTCTGCGATCGCGTCAGGGGTCCTGCGATCGCGAAGAACAAACTCACCTGGCCCAGACGCGACTCTATGCGATCGCAAGAAACGGGCTGCGATCCCGAAGGTGTGGAACCAAGACCTCTGCAATCGCAAAGGGGAAGCTGCGATCACATAGAACAATCAACAGCCCAGCAAAATCCTTCTCAGCGATCGCAATCCACCTTCTGCGATCGCAGAGAAGGAAGCCAGGTAGCAGATTTTTTTGGTTTTTTTTCAACTTAGCTCCCGGAGGTTTAAAACACCCCCGAGCCCCTCGGGACCCCATTCGAAAGCACCGGCAAGTCTGTATTCATGATACGGACTCGCTCGAACTTCCGGAACATGAAAAACAACAACGGAACTTGAAATCAAACCCCAAAACCAAATTAATCAAACTTAAGGACTTTAAAATTCTAGAATTCACTTAAACGCGCCGAACCGGCCTAAACTACTCAGAATGACTTCAAATCTTGCAGACAAGTTATAAAGGACACAACGGAACTATTCACAGGCTCGGAATTTCAATCGGACCTCGGGAACATAAAATCACCTTTCAAGACAAATTTCAAGTTCTTTAAAAATCTCAAAACTTCATTAACTCCAATTTTCCTCATTTTGATCCGAAACCAATCAAATCAAATCCGTTTCTTACCAAATTTCACAGATAACTTATATAACACATATTGAACCTGCTTCGGGCTCCGAAATCATAATACGGGCCCGGCAGCACGTGTTTCACATCAAGGTCATTTTCATAAGCCTTTAATATTTTCATAAAATAATTTTCTTTAAAAATTTATTTCTCGGACTTGGGTCCTCGGAATTCGATTCCGGGCATACGCCCAAGTCCCATATTTTCCTACGGACCTTCCGGAACCGTCGGATCACGGATCCGGGTCCGTTTGCCAAAAAGAAATATTGACCAAAGTCAACTTTATTCAATTAATTATCATAAATTTAACTCTTAATCAAGTTTTTCACATAAAAGCTTCCCGGATACGTGGCCAGGCTGCGCACACACATCGAGGTGAGATTAATGGAGACTTTTGGGACTCGGAACACAGTCCAAATTAGATGCACATAAGATGACCCCTTTTTGGGTCATCATAATCTCCCCCTCTAAAACAAACGTTCGTCCTCGAACGGACGTAGAATCCTACCTGAAGTGCCGAATAGCTGTGGATACCTGCTCCGCATGTCCTCCTCGGACTCCCAAGTCGCCTCACTGACTGGTTGGCCCCTCTACTGGACCTTTACGGCAGAAATTCTCTTAGACCTCAACTGGCAGTCCTGCCTATCAATAATAGCGATTGGCTCCTCCTCGAATCCCAACTTCTCATCTAACTGAATAGTGCTGAAATCAATCACGTGAGAGAAAT
>ML287029.1:0-18209 GCA_005239495.1 Nicotiana undulata | reverse complement strand
AAATGGCGAGTATGTGTCGATTATACTGATTTAAATAAAGCATGTCCTAAAGATTCATTTCCCTTGCCACATATAGATCAAATGATCGATGCAACCGCGGGTCATGAATTGTTAAGCTTTTTAGATGCATATTCTGGTTATAACCAAATCAAAATGGACCCCTTGGATGAAGAAAAGACTTCCTTCATTACTAACCGGGGGACCTATTGTTATAATGTTATGCCTTTTGGGTTAAAAAATGCAGGTGCCACTTATCAAAGGTTAGTGACAAAAATGTTCCAAGAACATTTGGGCAAAACAATGGAGGTTTACATCGATGATATGCTTGTAAAATCAACACAAGCAGTAGATCATCTACAACATCTCTCTATCACTTTTGATATCTTACGCAGGTACAATATGAAACTCAACCCGGAAAAATGTGCCTTCGGAGTACAATCTGGTAAGTTTTTGGGATTCCTTGTGTCTAACAGAGGAATAGAGGTAAATCCAGCACAGATAAAAGCTATAGAAGAAATACCTGAAATCTTGAGAAATAAAAAAGAAGTCCAAAGATTGACAAGAAGAATAACAGCTCTAGGGAGATTTATTTGTAAGTCTTCCGGAAAAAACTTTAAATTCTTTGCAGTTCTTAAAAAGAAAAATCAGTTCGAATGGACTGAAGAATGTCAACAGGCTTTATAAGACTTGAAGGTCTACTTGTCAAAACCACCATTGCCATCAAAGCCAAAAGAATGAGAAAAATTATACATCTACCTGGCTGTCTAAGAAATTGTCGTAAGTGCAGTACTGGTAAGAGAAGAAAGAGGTAAACAATCTCCCATTTATTATGTAAGCAAAACTTTACTAGATGCTGAGACTAGATATCCACATCTAGAAAAATTAGCTTTAGCATTAATAATGGCATCAAGAAATTGCGTCCTTATTTTCAATGTCATCAAATTACTGTCGTAACTTCATATCCTTTACGGAATATTTTGCATACACAAGAACTGTCAGGGAGATTAGCCAAATGGGCCATAGAATTAAGTGAGCATGATGTAACATATCAACCTAGAACTGCATTTAAGTCACAAATATTGGTCGACTTTGTAGATGACTTTAGCAGTAATATTACTCCTGAAGTAGAAAAGGAATTACAGCTTTTTAATGGTATAAACCCAGGTCAGTAGACCCTATTTACAGATGGCTCTTCTAATATAAAAGGAACAGGATTAGGTATTGTACTAATATCACCCACGGGTGAAAAGATACGACAAGCAATCAAATGTTATCATATAACTAACAATGAAGCAACGTACAAGGTTGTTATTGCAGGTTTAGAATTGGCACGAGAGTTGTCAATTGAACAAATCGAAATCAACAGCGATTCACAACTGGTGGTAAACCAAATGCAGGGGACTTAAATCGCTCGGGAAACTCGAATGCAACAGTACCTAGAAAAGGCACGAGAACTTGTGAAACAGTTCAAAATGTGGAAAATAATACAAATACCTAGAGAAGAAAATGTTGAAGCAGATGCATTGGCCAACCTCGCAGCAGTTACAAATGTAACCAATAAAGACAACACTATCGTCGTACACCTCTTCCATTCGATAATCGATCAAAACAAGAATGAGGTATCTTTCAATAATTTAACTCGGGATTGGAGAAACAAAATTCTTAACTTTTTGCAGAACGGTACCATGCCTGAAGACAAAAAAGCAGCTCAAGCGCTCTGTCGCAAAACAACGAGATACTGTCTAGTTCACAGCACCTTGTACCGCAAAATGTTTGGAGGACCCCTAGCTAAGTGCCTCGGACCTAACCAGACGGAGTTTGTGATAGGAGAAGTCCATGAGGGCCACTGTGGAAATCACGCAGGTGCAAGATCTTTGGTAAAAACTTTAATTAGAGCAGGATACTACTGGCCTAAGATGGAAGAAGACGCAGAGAATTTCATATCAAAATGTGACAAATGTCAGCGGTTCGCCAATAATACACCGACCAGCAGAATTGTTACATTCTATTATATCATCATGGCCCTTCATGAAATGAGGAATGGATATAGTAGGACCTCTTCCCCCAGCTAAAGGTCAGGTATGGTTCCTACTTGTACTTACTGATTACTTCACAAAATGGGTAGAAGCAGAAGCATTCAAACAGGTGCGGGAAAAGGAGGTTAAGAGTTTCTTATGGAGAAATATAATATGCTGGTTCGGAATTCCAAAGGATATCGTGTGTGATAATGGACCACAATTTATAAGCTCTCAAATCACAGAATTCTTCGACAGCTGGAAAATCAAACGGATCGAATCAACACCATATCATCCGGTAGCTAATGGACAAGCAGAATCCACGAACAAAATCATCATCAACAATATAAAGAAGCGGTTAGACAGAGCCAAAGGCAATTGGCCCGACGAATTACTAGTCGTGTTATGGGCATACAGAACTACATAAAAAATAATTACGGGAAAAGGTCTTCTGCCGCCACTTTCTTCTCCCGTCGAAGGTACTTCGAGGGATGTTCGGGGCCAAGGGCCGCCCGATGGAGTGGAATCAATAATGATTATGTCCCCTCTCGGGATGGTTCGACTGGGGACGAAGAGGCCAGACCATGAGATGCTCGCTTGGACTTCGAGGAGGCCCAGCGGTTTTGTTCTTTGATAAGTTTTGATGATTTTTGCGTCTTTCTTCACTATGTGATTTCATTTTCTAACTCAAGCTTCTTTTTCATAGGATTTTGACAAGCTCAAGCCCGAGTTGCCTCGCTGCGAGGCTCGGTTGCGAAAAGCCCTGGGCGGGGAGAAATCCCTCAAGCTTCTTTGTGATAAAAAGGCAAAGGAGTTGGCGCACCTTCGGTACGAGGTGAGTCACTTCTAGAACTACGAATACCGTCTCAAAAGATAGGTATCCTTCGTTTTCGATGATATGCACGTTTCTACTCCCATCTTCTAAGATTAATATTTTGATATTGCAGTGGCAAAGAAAGATAGAGGACCTCGAACGCCTTTGGGGCAAAGTTGGTCAGGATGAGCATGAGTGCAATGGGATAAGGTATCAGATATATGCCCATGTTGCGGCCAAAAATAATGTTTTAGCCAAGGTTTTTTCCCTCGAAGTGCACCTCCGGAATGCTCGTGAAGACAGATCGGTACAGGAGAGAAGGATTGTAAAGCTCGAGTGTGATCTCTTGAAGATGAAGGTCGAGGTCGTGGACGCCCGAGCTAAAGCTGAAGAGATTCAAGCTAAGGCTGATAGGAAAGTGGTCGTCTACTTGAAAGACGTTGCTGATGCTCGAGTCGAGTTGAGAGAGGATTCTGATCGTGAAGGCAGGAGAAGAGACTATGCTCGATGCAGATCCCGAAGAGAAACCCTCGAGGAGATCCATGCTAGGGGCTTCGATCTCTCAGAATAAATAGAGTGGGCCGGGGAGGATGAATACGATGCCAAATTCCTCATATCCGATTTTGAGGATAATGAAGAAGAGGCCGATAGATCCATAGTCCCCGAGGGAAAAGTAGACTAGGCTTTCTTTTTCTACTTTGTATAATACTCCCTGTGGGAGCACTCATGAGTGTATATTTGTAATACATACATATGAAAAATCTTGTGATTTTTTCAATTTGCTTGTGTTTGTCTCTTTTGTCTTCCAAATTTTTATGCTTGTCAACGATTAGACATATGAATTGGACTTCAAGGTAAAACCCTTAGGTTTACATATCGGCACTAAGGCTTGGTAGGCTGGTATTTCAGCTCTTACGCATAGGGTATATATGACATTTGATCGGCCCGTAGGCTTTTTTATGTTGGCCTGTAGACTTTTTGATGTTGACCCGTAGGCTCCTATGCATTTGCCCTTAGGCATTTTAGTTAACCGTTTCGAGGTCAGTCCTCGAGTCGGGTTACGACTTGAACTCATCGACTCTTAGGTTTTTTAATTGTCCATGAGGCCTTTTAGGCTGGCCCGTGGGCTCTTACGCGTTGGGTCGGTATGACTTTTAGTGTGGATGTATTCTTCCCTCGTTTAAAGACTTTTTTTTGAAGTGTTTGTGTTCGTCCGACTCTTCGACGACCCGATAAAAATCTCGATTGCGAGTCGTTATATGACGATAAATGAGTACCTCGGAAGGTTTTTCTCAACGACTGAACTGTTTCGAAGCCTTTTCGTTGTTTGGAGCTGACATGATCGAAGCTCGTTTGCTTATGCCGAGGGTAGCCTGATTTAACTGGTTCTTTTCAAAGTATTTATGATTGTATGGTGACAGTCGGGCATCCCCGAGTCGCGTTAGTTTGGATGGAGCCTTATGACCGTAGTCATTATGTTTGGCCAGAGCCTTATGACCGTAGTCATTTTGTTTGGCCGGAGCCTTATAGTCCCCGAGTAAGGTAACATTGGCGTCTATATTGAGGGTATGCCTTTTTAGGGGTCTTACAAGTTCGAATATATAGCCTTGACTTTAGAATCGGGATTATGCCTTTTGTAAGGTTTTATAATTTTGACATGCCTTACTTGAGGTCTTATAGTTTGATCATGCCCGTAGGACTTACAGATTTGATCACGCCCGTAGGCCTTACAGATTTGATGTTGCCACATAGAGGGCTCTCGGGCTCAAGGTTGCCCACTCGGGGTCTTATGGCCTCGAGCTTTGATAGCTTGATGGGGTGATAGTCGGTGACAGTCCCCGAGACATCGAAGGTCTTCGGACCTGGAGCCGTTTCCTGTGATAATAACAACTCCTTTGGGTCGTAAAGTGTTTTGATGGTAAAAGGTACTCCTTTTATTACTTGGTACAAGTATACATTGTTTTTGTCGTCGAGGGTTCGACTACTTTATGCGGACACAGTTCATTCGATCATTTGGCCAGTACATCATTTTCCTGTCGAGACCTTTTTAGCTTACTTCGGTTTCTCCGATGGGGTGACCTTCCGAAGAGGGTTTCCCCCCAGTATTCGGGGTTGATTGAAGAGAAAACTTGAATACTTGTTGAGTTCTCCTTAGGTAGCATATGGATGATGCTTCGTTAAAAACCTTGTCGGTAAAACCCGTTTGGGATAAAATCCGATTTAAGGAAAAAGAGCGCAACACATGCTTTAAACTAAGGCCTTCGAGCCGGAATATGCTTTGATATTTCTAAATCGGACACCTGCACATAGGTCAGTGTAAAATGTAAACAAAAGGGAGGCGGTCGTACCTTAGCGGTGATGGCGTTCGAGCCTCGATATGCTTCAATTGTTTGTTCCGGTGACACAATGCGATGCCTTATTCATTAATTCGGATGCAACTGAGGGTGTAGCTTGCGACCGCTACCTGACTGTCTGCTTATCCTTTGGCTCCTTCGATGTAGAGGGTACCTGTGAAGACCCGTAAAATTTCTTGCTTAAAATATCGCCCGAATAAGTCCCTGAGTTGATATCTATGAGGAAACTCATAAATCGGACCTTGATTTTTGTAAAAATACCCCGGATTTGAAAGAACTTATTTTTTCCAGAAATTGGGTGTTATGCGACGCACAATGCGATCGCATAACGTGTATGCGGACCGCATATTGGTCGCATACACGGGCAGATCACTGTCCAACTGAAGGGGTGTTATGCGACGCACAATGAGATCGCATAACGTTTATGCGAATCGCATAGTGGTCGCATACCCGGGCAGAATGTTTTCAAAATTTGGCCCACCTGGGGGCCATTATGCGGTCCAAAATGCGAATCGCATGTCAAGAATGCGATCGCATTCTTGACTGCATATTCGACACGATCTGTTATTTTTCTAAAAAATTTTACCCGACCCCAGTTTCATTTAACCCCTTCCCCCTATCAGTTTAACAAGTTTCTGAACAAAATAGAGAGAAGGAAATGAGTGTTCTTGAGAGAGGAAGTGGCACTTCCATTAGAGTGATTTTCAAGGTCTCTCAGGCCCGGTATTTTGAGTAATCTCCTTCTTCCCCATTCTAGCAGGTAAGTATTCCCAATATCCTTTTATATAAATTTTCTGATTTTAAACAAAGGGAGGGTTGGCATGGATTGACTCTTGAAATTAGTAACTAAGACCTTGCATGCATGTTTATTAATGGTGTTAATTTAGTAAGAGGGAGTGGGTTGGGGTAAAACTTCACAAAGATAGGGTTGGTAACCTAGTGGGTTCACATAGTGTTTGGCAAATTGCTTGAGAGAGAGTCCGAATTGCATGCATGACTTCCAATTCTAAGTTGAATATGTTTAATTGTGAACTAGATTGACGGTACTAGTCGGTTCGGTGATTGTGAGTAAAAGTTGAAAAGGGAAACTCGACTCCAGGTATGTATGGCTAATTTTAACCCTTGTAGAATCTCCTCGTTGGTGTTCGAGCATATGGTATGTGTACTTTGTTTGAGATTATGTGAACTGATCGTTCTAATGTGTTGAGACGTAAGATTCTATTCTCTGATTGTCTTAGCTAATTGCCACATACCCCCGTGCTATGTGAAGTTGTAAAATGGTGATTCCTTGTGCTTACTCTATCGCGTGCAAAGCTCGTTAACTGTTGAACACCCCGATATGAAAGGATGTACTACCAAACTAAAGAAATGATAACGAATCTAATTGTCGAATGTATCTAAGTGCTAAATTATGTGTAGTAAATAATGGAAAGGAAACGTGGATAACTAATAGAATTGTATGTTGTCGGCATACTGTATATGATTCACTGTTGGATAAAGATTTTATGTGGCCGTGATTATTCGGCTGTTATGAATGATTGTCTTTGATAATGAGAATCTTTATGATTTACTCGTTGGGTGATATGAACTTATGTTCTTCGTGATGAGGATCCTTGTGATAAAATTGGTGGTGATTGTTAATTGTCCGGTGGGATCGGGTTGCGCGCCGCAACACGGAGTAATAAGGGTGGACGAGGAAATAAGGGTGAGAGAAGGGGATAAGGGTGGCCGAGGTAATAAGGGTGGCCGAGGTAATAAGGATGGGATGTGATCATTATCACTATTGCAATAAAAATCTATGGGACTCGTGAATATGGAGGTGTTGAAAGGAAAAAGGGAATAAATGAAACACTTGATTTTGGTTATTTTGATTTCTTTGCAATGTTTGTTGGATCCTATTAACTGTCTCTTATCTGTGTACTGCTTGATTGTACTTGGGGTGAAGTTTTTTCATACATACTAGTACTATTCCACAGTACTAACGTCCTTTTTGCCGGGGGCGCTATATATTTTATATGGATGTAGGTGGTTCCGCAGCAGGTAACTCAACCCGCCGTTAGTGGTGCCTCCTCTTCATCTCCTCAGCAGTTGTGGTGAGTCCCTCTCCTCCTCGAGGCCGTGTGTGGATTATACCACCCTCTTTTGTTTATGTTATAAAGGTATAGCCGGGGCCTTGTTACCAGCAAGTTATGTAAACTCCCTAGTATTCGTAGAGGCTCCGTAGACACAATGTGGGTAGTGCATAAATGTATCTTTGGGTAGTAACAATACGTACTCGGAACCGCGGACCATGTTGAAAAGTTATGTATGTATTGGTATTATGTATGTTTGAATATTACTCGTTGGCATGTTAAAAGAGGAAAACAATGGAGACATGCTGTAAGATGTACTTTGAAACTAAAGTCGGCTAACTCATTTGAACTAATGTTTGTTATAAACACAGGGTAATACGTTGGGCAGGAAAGGCAATCCAGGTCCGCTTAACTGGGATCACCCGGTTAGGCGCTGGTCTCGTCCCTCGATTTTGGGGCATGACAAACATGGTATCAGAGCCTAAGGTTCTAAAAAAGTCCTAGGATGTCTCGGAGCCGTGTCTAGTAGAGTTCTTCTTATCGATGTGTTGTCGACCACATCCATAATTAGGGGGCTGCATGGACATTTAGGAAAATACCCTTTCATTGTTATTCTGCATCGTGCGATGGAGTGAAATGTGAGAATGTCTTTATCTAATTCGTGCGTTGTCCTAATTTTCAGTAAATGGCGCCCAAGAAGAGAACTCGACTCGGCTTAGAGGCCGATGCCACCCCGAGTGTGGCCACACATCCTTTATTCTATGATGCGGGTGACAATGATTCCCCGACCTTGAATTTGCCGGACTCTTCCGTGCCAGGCCAGTCTATCCCTATTCCTGCTCCAGCGGAGGGTACTGAAATCCCTCCCGCTGATGTTCCTGATCCATCGTCAGTTCCAGCTTCCGGTTCCAGTATTTCTGATGGGGACCTTAGGGGGGCTATTCAGATGTTGACTCAGTTAGTGTCCTCTCAGGCCCAAAGATCTAAGGTTGCCCATGCGTCCACCAACGAGCAAAGGGATTCTTCAGGTTCTAGGATCGACCAGTTTCTGCGGTTAGCACCTCCAGAGTTCATCGGCACCGACCCAGAGGTCGATCCTCAAGATTTTATAGATGAAATGTACAAGACTCTCCGGGTTATGAAGGCTGCTGAAACAGAGGGAGTTGAGTTGGCTTCCTATCGTCTAAAAGGGGTAGCATATTTGTGGTTTGAGATGTGGGAGAGTTCCCGTGGAGAGAGGAGCCCTCTGGCAAGGTGGGACGAGTTCATAGATGCCTTCATGGATCATTTCTTGCCTACTGAGACTATGGAAGCCCGTGCTGCAGAATTTGAGGTCCTTAAGCAGGGCCACATGAGTGTGTGGGAGTACCATATTGAGTTTGTGCGCTTGTCAAAGTATGCTACCCACATGATGCCGACTATGGATGCCAGAGTTCGTCGGTTTGTTCAGGGCCTTGGTCCCTTGGTTGTCAATCAGGCTGCTATAGCTACTTTGCATTCGGATATGAACTACGGGAAGATTGTGGGTTTTTCCCAGGCTACGGGGGAACGGAAATTGAAGATAAGGTCATAGAGAGAGAGAGTAATGGTAGGGCCCGGTCAGCGGGCAACCCTGGGAGCTCGGTTGGAGGGGGGAGATTAGCCATTGGGAGAGGGTCATCAGGACCATCTCAGTCCTATGCTCAGTCCTCAGCCAATGCGCCGCCATTAGGGCACAGTTATCAGCAGGGAGGTCGCTTGGGGCCCGGTTCAGATAGCAGGAGGTTCCACCAATCAGGTCGTTCTGGTGGGAGGTATCAGTAGCAGCGGAGGGCCCCATGCCCTAAGTGTGGGAGGTCCCATTATGAGCCATGTTACTTGGATATTCTGGTATGCTTCAGATGCGGAGTGAGAGGTCACACCCAGTGGAATTGTCGTGTGCCCAGTCAGGGCACGGGTAGGAGCACTGCTCAGCCATCCGGTTCTTCAGTCGCTGCATCTTCAGCAAGCCCTCCAGCTCCAGCAGGGTGCGGTGCAGCTAGGGGTAGAGCACGGGGTCAAGGGGGACCCAGTCGGTTCTATGCCTTGAGTGGTCGCCAGAGTGCGGAGGCTTCTCCAGATATTGTCACATGTATTCTGTCTGTGCAAACGTTTGATCTTTATGCTCTTATTGATCTGGGGTCCTCTTTGTCCTATGTTACTCCATTTATTGCTTCGAGTTTTGGGATAAAACCTGAACAGCTTCTTGAGCCGTTCTCAGTATCGACTCCGGTTAGTGATTCCATTATGGCCGCGCGAGTCTATAGGAATTGTGTTGTCACGGTGTGTGGTCAAGATACAACGGTCGATCTTATTGAATTAAAGATGTTAGATTTTGATGTTATCATGGGAATGGATTGGCTTTACTCGTGCTTTTCTAAACTCGACTGCCAAACCAGCATTATGAGGCTCGAATTTCCTAACGAGCCCGTCATTGAATGGAAAGGGAATGATATCGTGCCAAGGGGTAGGCTTATTTCCTATCTTAAGGCCTCCAAAATGATCGGGAAAGGATGCATTTATCATTTCGTCCGGGTTGCGGACACCGCTTCAAAGGTGCCTGCTCCCAAGTCTGTGCCGGTCGTGAATGAGTTTCTGGGAGTGTTTCCGGATGAGTTACCTGGGATTCCGCCAGATAGAGAGATTGATTTCGCATTGATGTATTGCCAAATACGCAACCAATATCTATTCCACCATACAGAATGGCGCCAGCAGAATTGAGAGAGTTAAAGGAGTAATTAAAAGATCTATTAGAAAAAAGGTTTCATTCGGCCAAGTGTGTCGCCCTGGGGCGCACCGGTTCTTTTTGTCAAAAAGAAAGATGGATCGCTTCGAATGTGTATTGATTACCGGCAACTCAACAAGGTCACCATCAAGAATAAATATCCACTGCCTCGGATAGATGATTTGTTCGATCAGTTGCAATGTGCTAGGTTCTTCTCAAAGATTGATTTACGGTATGGGTATCATCAGTTGAAGATCAGGGAGCAGGATATTCCTAAGACTGCCTTCAGGACTCGTTACAGTCATTTTGAATTTTTGGTGTCTTTTGGGCTGACCAATGCTCCAGCAGCTTTTATGGATCTTATGAATCGGATTTTCAAGCCATTACTAGACTCCTTCGTGATTGTTTTTATTGATGACATCCTTGTCTACTCGCGGAGTCGGGAAGATCATGCTAATCACCTTAGAGCAGTTCTGCAGACTCTTCATCAGCACCGCTTGTATGCTAAATTTCGAAATGTGAGTTTTGGCTAGAATCAGTCGCGTTTTTGGGTCATGTAGTCTCTAGGGAAGGAATTCAAGTTGATCCCCAAAAGATTGCAGCAGTGAAAGATTGGACTAGACCAACGACCCTGACAGAGATTCATAGTTTCTTGGGTCTAGCGGGGTATTATCGGAGATTTGTAGAGGGATTCTCTACTCTAGGGCTGTGCACGGATCGGATTGGATCGGATTTAGCATATTTCAGATTCGGATTTCGGATTTTTGATTCTGAAAGGGCAATCCGAATCTGATCCGAATTAACATTGGATCGGATTTTAAACTTTGGATCGAATATTTTTTCGGATTGTCGGATCGGATTGTCGCTTAATTATCCTATGCTGGATTTTATCCTATACTAAGTATAGTTATACTGTAATCTGTAATGTATACTCAAACTACTACACTGTACGTCACAAACATTACCAACAATTATACATATTTCTCAATTACTATAGAAACTACATTGTATAGTGTAGATGTTTCCTTAAAACATTTACAGTAAATGTTAGCTCTGGACAGTCACATACTCACATTTGTGGTGAGTTAGCAGCAGTTGATGGCTTGATGCTGCTAGCTGCTTCACGCCTTCACCTGGACTGGACTGGAGTACCAGTACCCCCTAAAGTCCTAAACTATAAAATGGTACAACAATTAACCAAACACCATTCATCACCTAAAACCAAATTTCAACAGAAACCAAAGTTCGAATGAGGAAAAAACCAAATTTCAACAGAAAATAGCGACAAAGTTCAACAGAAAACAGTCAAACACCATTCAATCATTCATCACCTAAAAAGGTTCAACGAATTCCATAAACTAAAGACCCCAAATTACTAAACAAAATACAATCAATTGTCTTTCAAACCAAACCAAAATAAAACAAACCAAAGTTACCAAACTACTAAAGTCACCAACACCAATAGTTCTTTAAAAGATTACACAAAATAATCAAGTTCCAACTTCTGAGAGCAGCAGATATGCTGTAAACAACACAGTAAACACAACCAGCATTCCAGCAACCAGCAACAACAACAGCAAGCAACCAGATTCTCAGTACTCAGTAGGACCAAAAAAATCTGCAATTTCAAACAATTCAAAGAACATTTTCAGAAATAGAAGCTGACAGTTAAAGCTGTCCAGATTTCAGAAACATAAAGCAAAACAAGAAACAAGTTTATAATGAAATACCTAAGCTTGTAGCCTTGTACGAAAAATGGAAAATCATTATATGTCGACAATGCAAGGCTCTCTTCCCATGTTAATAAATTTTGTAGAATAAGATAGTAACACAAGAAATTAGTTTAGAAGTAATCCAGATAAACATACAAATAAAGTATACATTAATCACAAGCAATAAGTTAGGCTTACCAGCTTCAAGTTGTTCAAGTTTATCTAAATCTTCTTCAACTTTAACCGGAGTTTTTGATTCATTCCGAAGTCAATCTTGGACACACACGAGAGCTTGAACCATCTAGGAGTCAATGAACTCCTAAATGGATCAAGTATGCGTCCGTCGGTACTAAAGGCTGATTCAGAGGCAACACTAGAAATTGGAATGGCTAGCACATCACGTTCCATGTCAGCAAGAGTGGGAAATCTAAGTGAACTTCCACCACTCCAGAATGTTAAACTTTTCATGGTCGTCCTCAACATCTTCACCCAAATATTTATCTAACTCCGTTTTAGTGTCAACTCTGCCACATTTCTTATGCTTCTTTAAATCTAGCATGAATTTTGAGAGCGGTGATGAAGAAGATGGAGAAGATGGAGGAGATGGAGAAGATGGAGAAGAACCAAAACCACCATTTTTCATTGTATACACATTGAACAAAGTATCCATGTAAGTTTTCACATCCTCTTGTATTTTCAAACCTACTGTCTCTCCAAACATAGCAAAAAGGGCAAATGAAAGAGTATGAAACTTATGGCGTGGATCAAGCACACATGAGATAAAAATCATTTTGTTCATCTTATGTGGATCCCCCCAATACTTGTCAAATTTCTCTTTCATATTCTTTGCCATTTCTCTCAAGAAAGCATCTTCATTTTGCATCAACTCTTTCAAAGAAGAATCAACAATACATATTTCAAGAAAGTGCACATTAGACGTAACATAAAGTGTACCTGATACTTTCAAGGTGAGTTCATAAAATTTTTCCAGAAACATCACAATACGTCTTACACAATCCCAATCACTACTTAAAAGTGGACTTGTAGGTTGTCCATCCTCACAAATACAGTTAGAAATACATGACATCAAACCATAATCAATATCACAATATTTTGTAAAGGCTTCGTCATAAACTGTAGCAACCTTCAACATCAAATATGTAGAGTTCCACCTAGTCGGAACATCCAAGCACAATGATTTTTTAGAAGTTATCCTATCAAGATCACAACATTCTTTATATTTTTTCCATCTCGGGGGAGATTGTCTTATGTACCTAACAACTTGTCTTATTCGTTCAATAGACACACTCCCTTCTCTAAACCCATCTTGAACAACTAGATTGATGATATGAGCCATACATCTCACATGAACATGTTTGCCTTCCATCAAGTTAGTGTTCCATCTAGTAAATTGCTTGGATAACTCTCTAACCATCACATCATTAGAACTCGCATTATCAACTGTCACAGTAAATACTTTATCCACCCCCCATTCAAGTAAACACTTAGCAATACCACTAGCTAAATCTTGACCTTTATGACTAGTAATTGGACAAAAATTCAATATCCTTTTATGCAATTTCCAATCCTTGTCAATGTAATGGGCTGTAACACACATATAATTAATTCTTTGAATTGAAGTCCATGTATCAGTAGTAATACATATTCTCTGTTTAGATTCTTTAAGAATTGATTTCAAAGCAAGTCTCTCTTCATTGTACATCTCAAGACAATCTCTAGTCATAGTAGTACGAGATGGAATATGAAATAAAGGTTGAAGAGTTCTCACAAAGTCTCTAAATCCATCTTTTTCAACAGAAATAAAGGGAAGTTCATCTTTGATAATCATACGAGCTAAAGCCCTCCTACATGCATCTTGATCAAATTTCTAAGGGATAAGTGAAACATCACCTATTTGACATTTCTGTTGAAAACCAATTGTTGTCTGGCTTGCGTCCTCCTTGTTGGGATTGGCCGGACATTTGGGAATATGTGATAACAAATTGCTTGTGCCGCTATTCTTGGTATCAGTTACATATTCCTCTGAACAATACTTGCATTTCGCTTTTCTCACGCCCTGAGCATCAGTGAACTTCTCGAAGTAGCGCCAAGCAAGTGATCTCTCTCTAACCAATTTTCTTTTCTTCGGACCAGATTGAGAATCGTTGTTTTCGGTTGTGGAATCAGTTGAAGCATCACTTTCACTGCTTTTTTCAACAATTTGAAGTTCCATTGGTGTCTCTGCCTCATTTTCCATCTACCAAAACCCATAAAATCAAAGTATTTAGAAGAATAGTACATGAAACTTGAAAGAGACATAAAATACAGAAGATAAACTGATAAAGTATCTTCCATTTGACTTTAAAGAAAATTATATTACAAAAATTAATCACTGAAAAAAATATATGATTTTAAAAACAGAACAATTATACAGAAATATCCTCAATCAATACATAGTTACATTACACATACAAAAATTGTTAAAAACAACATGAAAATTAAAAAAAAGGATGATGTAATCTTTCCCTTTTGAGATGATGTGCACAACCCTAATCTTACTGCCCATTTTCACAACTTCCCTCCCAAATCCAAAGATGAATGATTTAAGAGAAAACGAGTTCGAGAGGTCTTACCGTCGATTTGGGTCTTCCGGTTGAGTGCTGAAACTTCGAGTTTGGACTTTGGAGGTTTTACTGGACTAGTCTGTGGAGGACTGGACTCTGAAGTCGAGAGTCGAGACAGTCTCAACTCTCAATGTTGAACTGAAAAAGAATCTGAAGAGAGGGGAGTTGAATTGTTGAAGTCGAAGAACTGAAGAGTGAAAAGAGGCGGAGAACTGAACACTGAAGAACTGAAGACAGTGAAGAGAGGCGGAGAAGAAATGAAGAAGGAGATTAGAAATTTAGAATTAAGGAAAAGAATATCGTTATAACCTAGGTAGGGTTGTCTAAAAAAATGACTATGTCAGTTTACCCCTAATATTTTAGTGTAGTATTTATATAGGTCCCTATAATTTCAGATTTCAGATTGGATCGGATTGAAATCATACCAATCCGAATCCAATCCGAAAATCCAAATTTTTTAAAAACATAATCCGCATCCAATCCAAAAATCTGAAATCCGAAAATCCGAAATAAAGTGGATCGGATCGAATTTCGGATATCCGATCCAAATGCACATGCCTACTCTACTCTCGCCTCCCCATTAACTAAATTGACGCAGAAAGTAGTTAAGTTTCAGTGGTCCGATGCTTGTGAAAAGAGTTTTCAAGAATTGAAGTCGATATTGACTTCGGCGCCGGTGTTAACCTTGCCAGAAGGTTCGGAGGGATTCGTGGTTTATTGTGATGCGTCGAGAGTTGGTTTGAGGTGTGTGTTGATGCAGTGTGGTAAAGTTATAGCATATGATTCAAGACAGCTCAAGAATCACAAGAAGAATTATCCGACGCATGATTTGGAGCTCGCAGCAGTTGTGTTTGCATTGAAAATTTGGTGGCATTATCTTTATGGGGTCCATGTGGACGTGTTCACAGACCACATGAGCCTTCAGTACCTATTCAAACAGAAGGAGTTGAATTTAAGGCAGCGAAAGTGGTTAGAATTGCTCAAGGATTATGATATGAATATTTTGTACCATCCACGAAAGGCGAATGTGGTAGCCAATGCTCTTAGTCGGAAATCCTTGGGTAGCTTAGCACATTGAGAGGTCGGTCAAAGGCCTTTGGCTCGAGAGGTCCATCAGTTGGCCAGTCTTGGGGTCTGTCTTTCGACCTCAGATGAGGGGAATGTCGTGGTGAGAAATGGAGCGGAATCTTCGCTTGTAACGAAAGTCAAGGAAAAGCAATTCAGAGACCCAACATTAACNGCACATTTAGAGGCCGGTCAGAGGCCTTTGGCTCGAGAGGTCCATCAGTTGGCCAGTCTTGGGGTCTGTCTTTCGACCTCAGATGAGGGGAATGTCGTGGTGAGAAATGGAGCGGAATCTTCGCTTGTAACGAAAGTCAAGGAAAAGCAATTCAGAGACCCAACATTAACACAATTAAAGGAAGCAATTTTAAATCACGAGACGTCAGTGTTTTCACTCGGCAATGATGACGGTGTCTTGCGATGTCAGGGGAGAATATGTGTACCAGATGTAGATAATCTCCAGGAGAGGGTAATGGCAGAGGCTCATAAATCCAGGTATTCTATTCACCCAGGTTCCACGAAAATGTATCACGATCTCAAGGAGATTTATTGGTGGAATGGTATGAAGAGGAGTGTAGCGGACTTGGTGTCTAGATGTTCGAATTGTCAGCAGGTGAAGGCCGAGCATCAGAGGCCCGGTGGGCTGACTCAGCTTATGGATACACCGATGTGGAAATGGGAGATGATCAACATGGACTTCGTGGTAGGGTTACCTCGCACCCAACGCAAGTTCGACTCAATTTGGGTGATAGTGGATCGACTCACGAAATCAGCCCACTTCTTGCCAGTCAAGTCCACCGATACTGCAGAACAGTATGCTCAGTTGTATATTAAGGAAATAGTCAGACTTCATGGCACTCCAGTTCTTATTATCTCGGATCGAGGGGCCCAGTTCATAGCTAACTTTTGGAGGAAACTTCAGCAAGGTCTGGGTACTCAGGTAAATCTCAGCACAACTTTCCACCCACAGACGGACGGTCAAGCGGAGGGGACTATTCAGACGCTTGAGGATATGTTGCGGTCTTGTGTTTTGGATTTCAAGGGTAGCTGGGATGATCACTTGCCGCTTATAGAGTTTGCTTACAATAACAGCTTCCATGCTAGTATTCAGATGGCCCCATTTGAGGCATTGTACGAGATGAGATGTAGATCTTCGATCGGATGGTTTGAGATTGGTGAGGCAGAATTGATAGTGCCAGATCTTGTGCACCAAGCTATGGAAAAAGTTAGAGTCATTCAGGAAAGGATGAAAACTGCTCAGAGTCGTCAGAAATCCTATGTGGATGTTCGTCGGAGAGATTTAGAGTTTCAAGTCGATGATTGGGTATTCTTGAAGGTATCTCCCATGAAGGGAGTTATGCGGTTCGGAAAGAAAGGGAAATTGAGCCCAAGGTATATCGGGGCGTATCGAATCGCTCAACGGATAAGACAAGTCGCGTATAGGTTGTAATTGCCCCCTGAAATGTCATTAGTGCACCCGGTATTCCACGTGTCTATGTTGAAGAAGGTAATTGGAGATACTTCCGCCATCGTGTCAGTTGAGACCATTGAGGTTGGTGAAGAATTGTCATATGAAGAAGCTCCGGTTGCCATTCTCAATAGGCAGGTCCGTAGGTTGAGAAACAAAGAGATTGCTTCTGTTAAAGTGTTGTGGCGGAGTCAACGAGTCAAGGAGGCCACGTGGGAAGCAGAGAAAGAAATGAAAGAAAAATACCCTCATCTGTTTGAGCAAGTGTAGTGGTGATCGTGCGAATCATGGTTCCAAGGCAATTTGATGTTGTACTCGGACTCGTGCCAAGGCACCCTGTTTTTCTTTCCTCTCCTAATTGCCTTATTGTTGTAACTTTCCCATGCGTGCTAAAACTGTGTACAAAGTTGTTAACTAGGTGGTGTGCCACCTTTAAAGCAAATAAAAAGTTTGTGAAACAAATGTGCTAAGTAAGTAATTAATAGTAATGTAGATTGGTAAATGGTTAGAACATTTTTGTCTATGATCTATTAAGGTGATTGAACTGTATGGGGCACACTGAAGTGGCCCAAAGCTTTGTGCAAATTGTATGCCACTAATTGAGTCTTATTCTAAATTGTGATGAAAAGAGGATGAGCCATATGTATTTGTTAAGGTAATTGAATATGTGCAAGTATTGAGGTGATGAACGGTATACCAGTTGTAGGGATAACAAATTTTGTGTAATGGTACTTGAAAATGTGTTTCGGGGGCTCTCTGACAGGTAGATAGGCCTAATTACAAGGGAACCTCTGGCGAAATTTTCAGAAAATGCCGAAGTTAGTGTAAATTGTGGTTTGCATATCATGCTTCAAAAACCAAATGATTCCCAAAATCCTCATTCGAGGACAAATGCTTTTTTAAGGCGCGGGGGGGGGGGGGGGGGGGGGGGGAGAATGTGAAGACCCGTAAAATTTCTTGCTTAAAATATCGCCCGAATAGGTCCCCGAGTTCATATCTCTGAGGAAACTCTTAAATCGGACCTTGATTTTTGGAAAAATACCCCGGGATTTGAAAGAACTTAATTTTTTCAGAAATTGGGTGTTATGCGACGCACAATGCGATTGCATATCGTGTATGCGGACCGTATATTGGTCGCATACACGGGCAGATCACTGTCCAACTGAAGGGGTGTTATGCGACGCACAATGCAATCGCATAACGTGTATGCAGACCGCATAGTGGTCGCATAACGTGTATGCAGACCGCATAGTAGTCGCATACACGGGAAGAATATTTTCAAATTTTGGCCCACCTGGGAGCCATTTTGCGGTCCAAAATGCGAACCGCATGTCAGGAATGCGAT
>ML287026.1:1070-34138 GCA_005239495.1 Nicotiana undulata | reverse complement strand
TGAGCGTATCATCACTGTTGAGATTAGAACCATTATCGGTGATGATTGATTCCGGAACTCCGAACCGACAAACAATGTGGTCGCGGACAAAGTCGGCCACGACTTTCTTAGTAACTGCTTTGTAGGAGGCTGCTTCGACCCATTTAGTAAAGTAATCGATGGCGACCAGAATGAACCGGTGTCCATTGGATTGGTTGGCAATTTGTGAGCCACAATAGACGTGCTTAGACCAGTCATGTCATCATACGACCAGGCGAATATGTCTTCATACTCCTTTAGAAACTCTGTGTACTTTTTTCTTTTCTGATGGTGATAAATGAATGCTGATGCGAGTCTCCTTGACGTTCTCTGAATGTCCCAGATTGATAACCCCAGTCTCGTCCAGGTTGGACTTAGGTCTGTTTTCAAAGTTTTCGACCTCTTTAACAATCTCATCGGGTATATCGTCTTCATCTGAATCAATGTCCGTTTGCTGCGTTGTCTCATTGCATGTCACAGTCATCGGTTCATCAAGGCAAGTAATAGTAATGCTGTATAGATAAAGTAATGAGAGAAAAACAGTAGCAATAAATAAGAGAATTTAGAAAATGCTTTGATAAATTGAATAACTGTTTTGAACATTGAGGTTCTTATTGCAGGAATTGAAAAATGCGGAAAGAAAAAATCATTTTGGTAAAACAGTAAGTAATGCTTGTTTTAGCTTTGCTACCCCGAGGCTCGCCGGGCTTTGGTTGTCCTGATAGACCAGTTCCTGAGATATGTCCCCTTGCTTACAGTCTGTATGGAAGGGCCTTCCTCCCCCTCCTCCTCGAGGATAACACAGCAATCCATATCATCGTCCTCTAGGAACAAACTCCTCATTGCTGCAAGTGCTTCTTCTTCGTCTGATCCATAAGTAATGTCGGCCTGTTGGAAGGTCTGCTCCAACTGCAGTATTGGCTGCTCCAAAGGGTAATAATGACCGCGCCAGGGTGGCGACCAATTTCTGAATTCTTTCCAAGTGTACTCATACCCCAGACCGAAAGTAGTACCATGTTTTTTGAGCTTTATAGGCTTCGTGATCCCTTGGAGGTTCTTACCGATCCCTTTGCCTGGCTCGTATCCTCTCCTGTTCAGGATGCTCTCAATCTTGCTATCCCACCATTTGTCCTTGTCGATAGCATTGACCCGTTCGATGTGGTGGTAAGTTCCCTTGCCTATCTTCCTTTTTCCGTCAATTATTGGGATAGTCTGGCGACCATAAATATGGTTGTTACCGTTGCCATAAATAATCACCTCTTGGTGGTTCCACTCGAATTTCATCGCATGATGTAGTGTCGATGCCACGGCCCCAGCAGCATGGATCCAGGGTCGCCCTAACAGCAGATTGTAAGATGCCAGGACGTCTATCACTTGGAAGTCCACTTCGAACCAAGTTGGCCCCATCTGTAGACATAGACAAATCTCCCCAGTAGTAGACCTTGGAGAACCGTCGAAGGTTTTCACGTTGATTGCTCTGTCCTTTATCTCATGCAACCTTTTACCAAATTTCATGAGTGTTATCAATGGACAAATGTTAAGACTGGAACCTCCATCGATCAAGATCCTTGTGATGAAATGATTTTCGCATTGCACAGTGATGTGCAGTGCTTTGTTGTGCCCCAATCCTTCAGGTGGTAACTCGTCCTCATGGAAGGTAATATTGTGACTCTCCAACACCTGGACCACCATATTGGCCATTTCCCCGCTAGTGATATTGTTTGGCACATATGCCTCAAGCAATACTTTCAACAAAGCACTTATGTGCGTTTCATAATTCTGTAGCAAGGAGAGGATGGATATCTGTGCTGGTGTCTTGTTCAGCTGGTCGATGACTGAATACTCCTTAGCATGTACCTTTCTCCAAACGTCATCGGGACCTGTTTCGATAAGGGGAGGCCGGTTGGCAGCCTGCTTGCGTGATTCGGCTAGATGCTCAGGGGTGTAGATCCTACCGGTTCTTGTCATACCCTGTGCTGCGACAACTTCCTCAATTTTGACCTTGCCTTTCCTTCTTGCCTCTACCGTATAGTCCCAAGGGATAGCATTGGTATAAAAGGGTGGCGTGTTCGACATCGCCACCGGAATTGGTGCGGCTATCCTTACTTCGAATAGAACATGTGCCTTGGGTGGCAAAACTACAACCTCAAATGGTGCGGGTGCATTTTCCAGAGACACAAACTCAACTTCAATCGGTACTGGTGTCTTTGCAGGTGGCGCTGCTTCAAACTCAAGTGGAATGGACATATTTACCTCAGCATCCCCAGATGGTTGAATCTGGACTATGATCGGGTTGAGAGTGACTGATGGTTTCTTTGGATCATCGCCTTCTGCGATCAACCTGGTTGATCAATCAGGGTCCTAATCATCTTCTATTTCAATCATATGGATACCTCCACCCTTGTGGTCTGGCAAAGGGTTATTGCGGACGTTCGGACCGGGCTCCTTTGCCACAATGATTTTGTTATCAATCAGGGACTGTATCATGTCTTTCAAAGAGCGGCATTCATCGATAGTGTGCCGTTTCATGTCAGAATGGTATGCACAGGCTTTGTTCGGGTTAACCCACTAAGAAGGGTTCTCAGGGGTGGCAGCAGGGATAGGGGTGACGTAACCGGCAACTTTGAGTTTCTCATATAACTGCTCAATGGGTTCAGCTATGGCAGTGTACTGTTTTGGAGGTCTACGATCAAAATTAGGCCAAGGTCTAGGGAAGTTTTGACGTGCAGGGGGTGATTGGTAATGGGATGGCTGGTAGTTATAAGTGTGGTAAACAGGAACGGGTTGTGAGTATCTGGGTGAAGTAGGCTGATATGTGGGTGGTGGAGATTGGTAAGTGGGTGGAGGAGCTTGGTATGAAGGTGAGGGTGCTTGGTAATTCGGGGTTGGCTGGTATGTGAGCGGAGGTGTTGGATAGATTTGGTATTTGAGTGTGGATTTGGCTCTTTGTGCAACCATTACATCTCCCACGTCTCTTTTCTTAGACACACCATCGGACTGTAAAGCCTTGTTTGTAGCTTGCAAGGATTCAAAATTCGTGACCATATCGCTCTTAATGCCTTCTTCGATCCACTCCCCTAGTTTGATAATGTCAGAGAATTTGTGGCCTTCAACCATCATCAATCGTTCATAATAATGCGGGTCCTGAGCCCGGACAAAGAATTTGTTCATCTGCTCTTCCTCTAGAGCAGGTCTGACTTTAGCAGCTTCAGACCTCCAACGAGTAGCATACTCGCGAAAGGTTTCTGTGGGTTTCTTCTTCAAGTTTTGGATGTACAACACATCTGGTGCGTTCTCTGTATTGAATATAAACCTGTCCATGAAGTCTGTTGCCGTACCTACCCATTTTGACCATTTCTTGGGGTCTTGGCTGATGTACCAAGACAGTGCATCTCCCTTCGAACTCCTCATGAACAGCTTCATGCGGATTATTTCATCCTTTCCTACGCCGACTAGCTTGTCACAATAGGTCCTCAGATGGACCCTTGGATCACTAGTACCGTCAAACATTTCGAACTTCGGAGGTTTGTACCCCTCGGGCAGTTCGACATCAGGTTGTATACAAAGGTCTTCATAATTCAACCCTTCGATTCCCTTGGTTCCTTCAACACCTTGAACTCAGCTAGTCAGTTTCCTAAGCTCCTCGGCCCAGTTCTTGATGAGTAAGTCTTTTCCATCAGACTCGGATGCCTGTGAGATAGGCGGAGTGGATTGGGTCATGGTTTCCACATAGATGGGATTGTTGTGGAAATGGTCCTTTGTGTGATTCTAAGGTTCCGGGACAAGTAATGGAGTGTTGTTTGAAGTGTGGCAAGTCTTGAATTGTGTTGGGAGAGTTTGGTTTTTTGGGGGAGTGGCGTGATGATGAGGTGCGGGGTGGTTTTGTTTCCTTGGGATATTCTGTGGAGGTGTAGGGTTTTGAGCATTTGGAAAGTGGACGTCTGGGACGTTGAGGGAAAATGACAGGTTGGCCAGATTGTTGACCTGGTCGAGTTCTTCTTGAAATTTCAGCAATTTATGTTCAAGTGGTGACATGTTCTCATGCAGGACCTGAATACCTTGGACATCAGTGGCCTCTACTTGTTCAACCGTATTTTCCTTCCTGATACCGCTGGATTCTGCCATCTTACTCTTGCCTTTGTTTCTGCCTTTCGGAGGACTAGGAGGAGTAGTAGGTAGAGGGCCCTTGGATCTTGTGCGATAGGCGGATGATGCCAGAATGCACGAACTAACCTTTGGGGAGGGGAATAATAAATAAAAAAGAAACAAAAACAAAAGGTAACCAAGTCAGTGAGGATTATAAAAAATATTGTAGTATTTAAACATGTAATGCGGAAATGTAAAGCGTGTCCTAAATTGGGGACCTCTTTGTGCCCGAGGTAAGCCTAGCGACAAATTGATTGGAGAACTTAGAATGCTAAATGCCTCATTTATCGATGAAAAATAGACAAATCCCAAAACGACACTAAATGAACGAAAAGGAAAGTCACTAATGGCCATTGGCCTTATTACATCAACAGAGAAGATAAAAAAAAACCCTATCTACTTGGTCCCAGAAGGACCTTCCCCAGATTCGGCATTCCTGCTTCCCTCGATCAGCTTTCCCAACTCGCGAAGTCCCAGCAATAGGTAGGTTCTGGCTAGATATCCCCTTTCAGCTCCCTCAGCCTTTTGGCAGGTCTCGACCCTTTTGATGAATTTCTCCTCCAACTCAACTATACCTCGTTCTAGGTATCCCAGCCTCTTGTTGGTGCTGACGGCCATGTCCTTCCACTCCTCGATCAGCTTCTTGTCGGACTCATGTATCTTGTGATGATCATCCTCACATTCGCGGATCTTTTTGCGCAGCTGGTTGATTTCAATGTTCCCAAAACGAAACACAGACTTGTCGCAATCCCAAAACAAAGTGGCAGCCTCTATCATCATTTTGTTAGGCTGGATTTCTAGGAGAGATGGCAGGTTGCCCAGGTGTTTTCTAACGATAGCTTTGTCACTAGAATGTAGGTCTTCCCACCAACTCAGCAGTCTTGGGTGGATATTGGAGACCATGCCGAATCTGGGGACTTCGTGCCTCATTTTCTGCAAAGCAAATAAGGTTAGGCCCTTACCACCACCGGACTCGACTATTTAATATCAATAATTATCAAGAAGCATTTAGTTCTCCAAATAAATGCACAGAACGTGATGATGTCCGTTTGGGTTTAGGGAAACCCGGTGGACTTTGGACAAGGCTATCTTAAAGGCTATTGTGCGGACAACACGCTAGCCTGGCTGGCTTTTACCATGATGCATGCAACAGTATAACAGAGTAAGGTTTCTATGGGGTTTTAGACTGGTACCCTTGAGAGGACAACTCAAGGGGGAAGGCACGGAATTGTCGACTGCACCGTTGATGGACTAATTTTACCGCAAATACGCCTTTCCGAATTTAAGGGGGTAATAATATAGGAAGAGCGAAACCACTCATCAAGCGTTTCTATAGTATTTTTTTTGGCACGAGTTGAGTATGAATGCTGAGCATGATATGCAATAAATAAGCATTAAAACAGATAGTCATGTATTTGCACGTTAAGGAGAGCGGTAAAGACAACAGTTATGATTTAAAGCAGTTACTATTGGGAAATAAATACTTGAAAGAAATAAACAATTAATTGCACGTATCAGGGAAGAGGAAAGGGTGCAAGCATCAAACAAATTAAAGGTACAAATTCACGGAACGATTTGTAATGGTAAAAGCCTAGGTAAATCCCCAGCAGAGTCGCCATGCTGTCGCGCCCCCCTTTTTCCTCGCGGAGATCGGGGTTTCGACACGTGACAACTCTTTTAAGGAAAAGGTGTTAAAAGAGAGAGTCTCTGCCTAACGGGTTTGAGCTGCGTTAGGGCACCTAGGGGGGTTTCTTTTACAAACTAAATTGCTAACCAGAGATTGGGTAAGGGCTTGAAATTATCCCAAGGGGAAGGTGTTAGGCACCCCTCAGGATCCACAGATGTGGTTCCCGGCCAAATAGTTTTCGTGAATTTGTACAATTAGCAAATAACAAGTAAAGGGCTCAAGTAAGAAGGGATTTCAAATATTAAACGAGCAAGTGTTTAGAAAACAATTATGAAACGACAAAGTTTTGAAAAGATTATAACTTAGAATTTAAAAGAAATGATATCCTAGGTTTGAAATAATATAGATCACATCAATGCAATACCCGATAGACACTCCTCAAAGAGGGGCTACACGTGGTATTAGAGCATCGGTCATCATATCCATATTCTACCCTTTCCCGCCCCGTGAAGGTAATTAAAGTTCGTGTTTGGTCACGAACTCTATTGCGTGCTATTACCCGTCCCATCCTATCAGTCCCGGAGGAGATTAGGACTACTATCCTAAAGGAGGTACTAGGCTGACCCTTAGATTTAAAGGGAAAGATTTTAAGCGACAAACAATAACACTTAGAACTGCAAATAGGTGGAAAGCACGTAAAGCAGATATGAGGCCCAAATATTCCTCCACAGATTATGCATATAATTTAGCATGACTCAAACACAAGTAAGGGCCTTATTAATTTCAGAATCCTAAAGCATGATATCTAGGCGAAACTGGAATACAATAGAGAGGCAGTTTGGTTGCTTAATTCAGAGAAGGAATATCAGTTTTTGCTTACTGGTTTTAACCTATTGATAATTGAGCAGCATATATGAAGAAGTATATTTCCAGTTTTAACAGATCTAACACCTAAGGCTTGCCTAGGTGTGCCAGTTATTACAGAAAATTGTTTGAATCATATTACTAAGCATATTGTTCTAGGTGTTCAGATTTAAAAAAATGGTTACCAAACTGGATGAGTCTGTTTTTATCAATAATCAAGCTAGGGGTTGCCTAAGAGAATATAAATGCAATCCTACAACATGATATCTAATGCAAAGAAGATTCAGAATGATGCAGGACCTAAACATGATATTCTACATGCACGAATATTTCAATTCCAGAACATGCTTTCAAAAATATGTAGAAGGACCTATTTATTAACATTGCATTTATCCTAAGGCAGGATATCTAAGCGTTCGTATTGCATCGCAGTTTCAGAAAACCACTTGTTTATTAGTTTGTTAAGCCTAATACATGATCCCTAGGTGTACATGGCAGCGTATAAAGTAATGCAAAAGTACCAATTATTGACATATTTTAACACGAGATTTTCTAAATGATATGAGGATGAACATGCTGAAACAATATACATGGATCCTAAGGAACATGATTTCTAATGCATAGATATGAACCTACACATGATCTCTATTGCGCAGATAAGGAATTAAAAGCCTAAACATGGTTTTTACCCTTTATAGTAACTAAACATGCATGGTTATCCCCTCCCATTTCACTATCCACCCCCATAAGTTATTTATAAATTATTACAAGCCAGGAGTTATTAATTACATAATATAAGAGAAAATAAGAAGTTATTCTATAGGGAGCCTTCAGTAGGCCCAAATCCTCCGAACCTCAATGCCTTTGGTGTTTCATAGCCTTTCATAATCCGGGTGTGTCAAAGTTCCCTAAGGACCTCAAGGGCTCCCGGTCAATGCTCACACCCAAACTTAGTAACCAGGAGTTAAACATGTGCAGTGTGGAAATACCAACCTCAGTGTGTCAGAGTTCAGAGGGAACTCAAGAGGTTCCCAAAGCAGTGCCCATACTGAGGGGGTGGAACTTAAGAATCTAGGAATAAAGTGAAGTGCAAGGGATGAGTTTGAAAAGGTTCTGACAGAAAAAAGTGTTGAAAGAGATTTAGTTAAATTATTTCATAGCCCAGGGAGTCTGTTTGATAAACAGTTTTGAAAAAAGAGTATAGTAATAAGCAACAGTCCAAACACAGCACCCAAAATGGGTTCATACACAGCCAAAGCACACAGAACCAAGACAGGTTCAGCCACTACAAACAAGGACAATGGGCGTGGGGACACATAGAACATTTAACTGCAAATACAATAACCCAGCAAAGATATAGGACTAGTTTAAACATGCTCAGAAACTGCTGACACCGGCATAGTCACAAAACCAGACATGAAGGACCACATAGAGGGGTGATAGGGATTTGGGGTATACAAAAAGTAAGAAAACAATTGGTAAGTCATGCTCAGAAACACACATAAAGGGGATATACTATTATAAAGGAAAGGGAAGATAAAATAGCATGCTAGTGATGTATTTTAATTACATGTTTCACAAAAGAACCACAAATAGAAGCAAACCAGAAACAACAAGAACTGAAAACAAATAGAGAATCATATTGTTGTTGGAGCTTTGTATTGAAACTAGGACATACCGGTGAAAAGGAGAGAAAGAAGAATGAAAGAGAAAGAGAGAGCACAATGGTTAGCCTTGGCTTGAAGCCGGCTAACAATTAGACAGTAGCAAATAGCACAAGAGAGAGAGAGCGGAGATTATTTTAGTGTAAGAGATAGTTTTGAACCCCAGTGTTCGTGTCCCTTGTTAATGAGAGACTAAGAGTACTTATAGTTTTGAATCTTGCAGAAAATTAGGCAACAAATAATAGTTTAGCACAATTATAGAAGTAAGCATCAATCAGAATCAATTTAATGTTAAGACTTCCTTTAATTAAGGAGTCGTGTACAAACGGTAATAAGCAATGTCAAAAAAGGAAATAAATCATGTAAGAACTGATTTTAACATATAAGAGACAGCATAGGTATAGAGAATGTGATTAGGACCAAGTTCAGAATACCCTAACTAAGGAAAATATATTTTGACAGCAAAAGCATTCATTGAAATAAGGCAGGGAATAACTTAATTTCGTAAACCAGTAAGAAAACATCGAGTGAGATTCAAAATTACAGAAAACCTGAACCAATTAGGGAGAATATCACACATGTAAGAAAACACTCAAAAATCAGTAGAGAATATTGTGTAAAAATCAGTAAAGTACTAGTCACAATTATTCAAGGATTCAAAGTGGCAAAATAATACTAATTTAAACGGAATAAACACGCATTAGGCAAAAATCAGAAACCCTAGTATATGACATTAGGGGTCATGTGAGTCAGGGAGGCAAGAAGAGTCAAAGACGAACAACATAGGGCAAAGATCAATAAACACATATGCAAATACACAGGCAAACCAGTAGTTTTCAGGGTTTTAGGTCTAAAACTTAGGGTTTCACACAGATACTAGCACGAATTAACAGAGTAGACATGATACACACAAGAGAGACGAAGAGTCATAAACCTTAATGGGAAAACAGAGTAAAATTACTAGAAATTCAAGTTGTTCGTGACAATCAAGCACATATACTGACCAAACCACAAGGAAAAGGTTTCAACAATGGTAAATATGAGGGAAAATCATGAGATAGTGTTAAAAATCGACAAAGAAAACCATTTTGAGAAAGGGCTTCGGAACCCTAGTTAAAAGTGCAGAACCGTTTAGGAAAAATAGAAAATCTTTAAAGGAAACATCATAATAACTCGTAATATGCGTAGATCTATTGTAGATTTAAAAGAATCGGAGGTTTGAAACATTAGAGTTTCAAAGAAAACCTCAGAGAGATAAGAAGAACCTCAAACGTCACCAGCTCGAGCCTCAAAGGTCACAGACCTTACTCGAAATCAAGCCTTGGAGACCTGAAGCAAACAGAAACAACATGGGTGTGAGTAGACGGGTCTTCGCCCTTCGAGGGCCTTAGGGATGACATTTCCGGCATAAGAGAACCATAAGAGGCAGGGGTGAGGAATCACTGGTCTCTGGTGGAGAAGGTCGTCGGAGAAGATGAAGGGACTCGTCTGAGAAGGGAAGAGACTAGATATATATATATATATATATATATATATATATATATATATATATAGAGAGAGAGAGAGAGAGAGAGAGAGAGTAGAGAGATGAGATACGGTGAGCAAAATGAGAGGGGTTGGGGGTTAGTTCGAATTAATTATGGTAATAACGATCTGGGTCGTTGATCTAATTTGATCAACGGCTCGGAATGATCCGGGGTTGGGCCGGGTAGGAGGTTAAATTGGGCTGGGTAGTTAATTGGGTTAAAGGGTTGGGTATTGGGTTGAAATTGAAAGAAAATCAAAGTGGCTAGATTTTAAATACCCATGAAAATAGAATAAAATAATTAATAAAATAGCTAATAATTATATAAAAATAAAATTAATGTTAAGTAAGTAAATATTAAGGTAATTGGCTAATATAAATATATAAAACGACTAATTATGGAATTAAAATAGCATAAATGCACAATTAGGCCATAGTTGCAAACTCTGTGTAATTATAGCTAAATAGTGCCTAATTGGTTAATTTGTGAAATAATTAAATCCTAATAGGATAAAATAGGATTAAAAACAAGATATTGAGTTGGGAAACATTTTTAAAAAATAATAATAATATAATTTATGAACAATTATTGAATACAAAAATACTAAATAAATAGGAAAATGAACTGATAAAAATATGAAAAATTATGGAAAAACATAATTCATTATGAAAAGTGATTTTGAAGGTAAAATGTAAGTTTGAAAATAATTTCAAGGAAAAATTGGGTATCAACAATATATACATGGGAGAACGTTATTTTTGGGGGATTAGACATATTTTGGACACAAATTCGACCTAAGGGGGCAGAGACACAATAGGAGCAAGGCGGGGAATTCTTCTACAAGTTTTTTCCTTTCTCTTCCTATTTTTCATTGTTGGTTATGACTTTTAGTATTGTATTTTTACATACTATTATGAATAGCTAATTTGTTATCTAGGGTTTTGATTGAACCTTTTGTAGGATAAATTCTTGTTATGTTTTTATATAATTTTGCCAAAGTTTAATCTCTTTTTGTTCAACTACGTTCTTGTTGTAGTTAATTGAAAGGATCCTCAATTAGTTGTGCCTATTTAGTGTGTATCTACTCGAGAGAGAGTGCATATTTAGGTAATTGTTGAACAACATCACTCCCAAAGTATAGGAGAGATCCATAACCAAGGGTTTAAAGGTTGGATTAGAGATAACGATACCTTGGGTGCAATCTAAAGTGAACTATAATACAAGTTAGCTAGCGTAGCTCGAGAGAGTGTGTCTAGTAGATTATTGTAATTACTTGAGAGAGATTTACAGTAGCATGAGTGTTCATGATTGATAGAGAATACTTAAGCGAAATTATAGAAGACATAGCGGGAAGGATTCTAACAATTGGGGAAATCATAACTCTAGACCTCCTTAATCTTTTCTCCAACCCATAGTATCTTTAGTGTTAATTTACTATTTTAATTTGTTAGTTAATTGGATATAAGAATCTTAATATTTATAACATAGGAATTGTTCGAACTTGTCTTTTTAGCAATATTGAACAGATGTAGCTAAGCCTTAGTTCTCTGTGGGATTCGACTCCAGACTTGTAAACCGGATTATATTTGCAACGACCGCTTAGTCCTTTTTATAAGGCATAGTTGGGCGTGATCAACATGCTATTATAGGTAGAGGTCAACCCCCAGTAGGTCGACCCAGGGATGTTCAGATTGGTAGGGCTCAGCCCCGATGTTACGCTATACCCGCCAGACCTGAGGCTGAGGCCTCCGATGCAGTCATTACAGGTATGGTTTCAGTTTGCAGCAGGGATGCTTCGGTTTTGTTTTATCCGGGATCCACATTTTCCTACGTTTCCTCATATTGTTCTCCTTATCTGATTATGCCTCGTGATTCCCTGAGTACTCATGTATATGTATCTACCCCGGTGGGTGATTCTATCGTGGTAGATCGAGTCTACCGTTCGTGTATAGTGGTTATTAGTGGTCTTGAGACCAGAGTAGATCTTCTACTCCTTGATATGGTTGATTTTGATGTTATCTTGGGGATGGATTGGTTATCTCCTATCATGCTATTCTGGATTGTCATGCCAAGACTGTGACCTTAGCCTTACCGGGAGTACCCCGATTGGAGTGGAGGGGGACGGACTCCTGCTCATTCTTCCAGCATAGTTATCTTGTATATGAAGGCTCGGCGCATGGTCGAGAAGGGGTGTTTGGCTTATTTGGCCTATGTTCGTGATTCTAGTGCCGAGGTTCCTCCTATGGAGTCTGTGCCCATTGTCCGTGAGTTTCCAGAGGTATTTCCTGCTGACCTGTCGGATATGCCACCCGACAGGGACATTGACTTTTGCATTGATTTGGCTCTGGGCACTCAGCCCATTTCTATTCCGCCATATCGTATGGCCCCGCCAGAGATAAAGGAGTTAAAGGATCAATTACAGGACTTGCTAGATAAATGCTTTATTAGGCCTAGTGTTTCTCCTTGGGGTGCGCCAGTGTTGTTTGTTAAGAAAAAGGACGGAACGATGAGGATGTGCATTGATTACCGACAATTGAACAAGGTTATTATCAAGAACAAGTATCCATTGCCGAGGATTGATGATTTGTTTGATCAGCTTTAGGGTGGCACAGTGTTTTCAAAGATTGACTTGATATCTGGTTACCATCAGTTGAGGATTAGAGAGTCGGATGTCCCTAAGACAGACTTTCGCACTCGGTACGGGCATTATGAGTTCTTGGTGATGTCGTTTGGGTTGACAAATGCCCCAGCCTCTTTCATGGAGTTGATTAACCGAGTGTTCAGACCTTATTTGGATTTGTTCGTGATTATCTTGATTGATGATATTTTGATTTAGTCCCACAGTCGAGAGGAGCACGAGCAACACCTTCGAGTCGTTCTCCAGACTCTAAAGGACAGTCAATTGTATGCTAAGTTTTCCAAGTGTGAATTCTAGTTGAGCTCGGTTGCATTCTTGGGTCATGTTGTATCAGCAGAGGGTATTCAGGTAGATCCCAAGAAGATTTCAGCAGTTAGAGATTGGCCTAGACCCTCCTCAGCTTCAGAAATTCGGAGTTTCTTGGGCTTAGCAGGTTATTATCGTTGGTTTGTGGAGGGATTTTCATCTATTGCAGCCCCGATGACCAGGTTGACTCAGAAGGGTGCCTAGTTCAGGTGGTCAGATGAGTGTGAGGCGAGCTATCAGAAGCTCAAGACAGCCTTGACCACGGCATCGGTGTTGGTGTTACCCACATGTTCAGGGCCATATACCATGTATTGTGATGCTTCACAGGTTGGACTTGGTGCAGTGTTGATGCACGATGGTAAGGTGATAGCTTATGCTTCACGTCAGTTGAAGGTTCATGAGAAGAACTATCCAGTTCATGATTTAGAATTAGCAGACATTGTCCACGCGTTGAAGATTTGGAGGCATTATCTATACGGTGTGTCATGTGAGGTGTTCATAGATCATAAGAGTTTGCAATATCTGTTCAAGCAAAAAGAGTTGAATATGAGGCAGAGAAGATGGTTGGAGCTGTTGAAAGACTATGACATTACCATCTTATATCATCCGGGGAAGGCCAATGTGGTGGCCGATGCTTTGAGCCGGAAGTCAGTCAGCATGGGTAGTCTTGCTTATATTCCGGTCGGGGAGCGACCGCTTGCCTTAGATGTCAAGGCTTTAGCCAATCAGTTCATGAGATTGGATATTTCTGAGACTGGTAGTGTTTTAGATTATACGGTGGCCTGTTCTTCATTGTTTTATCGTATTCGGGACCGACAGTATGATGATCTTCATTTATGTGTCCTTAGGGATACGGTTTGGCACGGAGATGCCAAGCAGGTTACGGTTGATGATGATGTAGTCTTGAGGATGCAGGGCCGTATTTGTGTGCCTAATGTTGATGGACTTCGTGAGTTAATATTGCAGGAGGCCTATAGTTCCCGGTATTCCATTCATCCGGGCGCCGCAAAGATGTACCAGGATTTGCGGCAGCATTATTGGTGGCGGAGGATAAAGAAAGATATTGTGGCATATGTGGCACGGTGCTTGAGTTGTCAGCAAGTTAAGTACGAGCACCAGAGACCCGGTGGTTTGATGTAGCAGATTGAGATCCTTGAGTGGAAGTGGGAGCGTATCACCATGGATTTCGTAGTTGGGCTCCCACGGACTCAGAGGATGTTCGATGCAGTTTGGGTCATTGTGGATAGGCTGACCAAGTCGGCATATTTCATCCCTATATCAGTTTCATATTCTTCGGAGAGATTGGCAGAGATTTACATCCGGGAGATTGTTCTCCTGCATGGTGTGCCTGTGTCCATTATTTCTAACCGAGGTACTCAGTTTACCTCCCATTTCTTGAGATTATTTTAGCGTGAGTTGGACACACGGGTTGAGTTGAGCACATTGTTTCATCCTCAGACGGACGGACAGTCCGAGCATACTATTCAGATCTTGGAGGATATGTTACGAGCATGTGTCATTGACTTTGGAGGTTCATGGGACCAGTTTTTGCCTTTAGCTGAGTTTGCCTACAACAACATCTATCAGCCGAGTATTTAGATGGCTCCTTATGAGGCGTTGTATGGTAGGAGGTGTCGGTCACCAGTTGGGTGGTTTGATCCGGGAGAGGCTTGATTGTTGGGTACAGAGTTAGTACAGGATGCCTTGGATAAGGTTAAGATCATTCAGGATAGACTTCTTACAACTCAGTCCTGGCAGAAGAGTTATGTAGACCGCAGAGTCCGTGATTTGGCATTTATGGTTGGAGATCGAGTATTGCTTCGCGTTTCACCCATGAAGGGCGTGATGAGGTTCGGAAAGAAGGGCAAGTTGAGACCTAGGTACATTGGTCCCTTTGAGATTCTTGAGAAGGTAGGAGAGGTGGCCTACAAACTTGCTTTGCCACCGAGTTTATCAGCGGTGCATTCGGTGTTTCATGTATCTATGCTTCGGAAGTATCTTGTCGATCCCTCTCATGTGCTAGACTTCAGTAGTGTCCAGTTGGACAAGGATTTGACTTATGAGGAAGAGCCGGTAGCCATATTAGACCGGCATGTTCGTCAGTTGAGATCGAAGAGTTATCCTTCGGTCCGTGTTCATTGAAGAGGTCAGCCTGCCAGGCAGCTACCTAGGAGTCCGAGTTCAAGGACGAACGTTTGTTTTAGAGGTGGATATTGTGATGACCCAAAACGTCATCCCGTGTATTTCTAGTAAATTCTGTGTTTTGAGGTTGTGAAAACCTCCTTCTATCTTACCTCGATTTGTGTGCGCAACCGGGGCGTGTAGTCGGGAAGCCTTTATATGAAAAACTGAGAAAAATGATAAGTTTTATTTTGAAATTTGAATTAAGTTGATTTTGGTCAATATTTTTGGGTAAACGGACCCGGACCCGTGATTTGACGGTCCTGGAGGGTCTGTAGGAAAATACGGGACTTGGGCGTATGCCCGGAATCGAATTCCGAGGTCCTGAGCCCGAGAAATGAATTTTTGAAAGAAATTGTTTTCTGAAAATATAAAGGATTTTTTAAAGTTTAGTTATATGTGAAATCTGTGGTATCGGGCCCGTATTTTGGTTTCGGAGCCCGGTACAGGTTCAATATAATATTTATGACATGTCTGTAAAGTTTGGTAAGAAACGGAAGTCATTTGACGTGATTCGGACTCGTAAATGCAAAGCTTGATGTTTTAGAAGTTTTGGAATTTTTCATTGATTTTGGGGTTAAACTCGTAGTTTATGATGTTATTTTGGTGATTTGATCGCACGAATAATTCTGTAGGATGTTATTGAGGTTGTGTGCATATTTGGTTTGGAGCCCCGAGGGCTCGGGTAAGTTTCGGGTACGCATGGGGGTGTGTTTAGACTCAAAAATCTGGTGTTGCAACAGTTTTCTGGTGTGTGGTGTCTTGTGCTATGCGAACGCATAGTACCAACCGCGAACGCATAGCACAGTCTGGGAGGGGGTGGAATTACTCAGTGCAAACGCACCACACCAGGTGCGAACGCGGACCACGGGAAAATAGCTCTACGCGAACGCACACTGTGGGATGCAACGCATAGAGTGTTAGGAAGGCTGGGGCTCGGTAGGTAATAACCCTGTGCGAACGAACCCAAGGCAGTGCGAACGCGAAGGGCAGTAGGAGTTTGCCTATGCGAACTCACCACCCAGGTCGCGAACGCATAGGGAAATTTTGCCCAGTTATGTTTTTTGTCAAAAGCATAACCTATTGCGGGATTTAACCCAAATTTCATAACTTCTTCTTCTTCACTCCACCTTGGGCGATTTTTGAAAGACAACTTCACCATAAATTCATAGGTATGTAATCTTAGACTCATTTTCTTCAATATTTATCAACACCCATTAGACTTCTAGGCCTAAATCATGATTTTAAGGATAGAAAATTAGGGATTTGGGTAGAGTTAGGGCTTTTTGATTTATTGGGATTTAGACTTCTTTTGGGGTCGGATTTCAAAACTAATTACATATTTGGGCTCGTGGGGGAGGTTTGGACCAAGCGGGCCCGGCTCGATTTTTGGATTTTTTGGAAGAATGATAGGAAACTTATAATTAAGCATTGGAATTGAATTATTTAGCGTTTATGGACGTTATTAAGTCAATTATGTCTAGATACAATTGATTTGGAGTCGAGTTCAAAAGGAAAAGCGGTGATTGAGGCGTGATTTTGGTCGTGGAAGTCGAGGTAAGTGTTTGGCCTAACTTTAGCTTGAGGGAATAGGTGTTGAGTATTATTTGTTATGTGTTTATTCCATGTTCAACGTATAGGTGAGGTGACGGATACCTATACGTTGGTGTCAAGCATGCCTGTGAGTCGGAAATTATGAACTATGTGAATTTCATTGATATTTACTGTGTTATAGATTGAATTTCATTCCGGTAGTTGTTCATTCGGTGGAATTCTTGGTAATGGATATTGTTGAGTATTGTTTTGGTTGAGGAATATTTGGTAAAGTTATGTGCTTGAGTGAGATTGGTTATAGCTGTGTCCCTTGCCGAGACGGTGATATTTCTACTGTTGTTCCCTTGCTGGGATGTTGTGATTTACTGTTATGGTTTATATTGTTGATTCTTCCTTTCCAAACTTCTATTATTGATATTTTTGGATGAGGAAGAGTGTAAAACACGAAGGGTGATGTCGTGTATTGTTTATTATGAGGATGAGAGTGTAAAGCACGAAGGGTGATTCCGTGAATGTTATGATATTAAAAGCACGAAGGGTGATGTCGTGCCATTTCTATTTATGTATTGTGAGGATGAGAGTAAAAGAACGAAGGGTGATGCCGTGCACTTGTTTTGGTGAGGATCAGAGTAAAAGCACGAAGGGTGATGCCATGCACTTGTTTTGGTGAGGATGAGAGTAAAAGCACGAAGGGTGATGTCGTGCACTTGTTTTGGTGAGGATGAGAGTAAAAGCACGAAGGGTGATGTCGTGCACTTGTTTACTCTATGTTGTTATTCCTGTTGTTACCTTGATATTTAAATTGTTGTCTTATTCTGTTATTTCTGTTATTTGATATCTCTTTCCCCCAGCATGTTCCTGTTTTCTCTTGTACTTAACTAATTATTTTTGCAGTTATTATTCTTCCGATTATTGTTGAAATGCACAGGTTGTATTAATTGTCGTGTCCTAGCCTCGTCACTTCTTCGCCGAGGTTAGGCTCGACACTTACTCAGTACATGGGGTCGGTTGTACTGATACTACACCTGCACACCTTTTTGTTGTGCAGATCCCGGTACAGGACCCTGTGGACATTAGAGCTAGGAGGCTTCCTTCAGTCCACCCGGAGACATCGAGGTAGTCCTGCAGGCGTCCGCAGGCCTTGGCGTCCCCTTCCACTTCTTTATTTCTGTTTTTAGCTATTTCAGAAATAGATGTATTTATTTCTTTCAGACCCTTACATGTATTATTCGTAGATAGTCCCTGACGTTGTGACTCCAAAGATCTGGGTTTTGGTTATTTTGAAAATTCGTAAAAGCAGTGGGTTGAATTATGTACTTATAGCCTATTTTCACTTATTGCTTTTATTTATTGAAAGGTCGTATTTCACCTGTTTTCATTTAATAATAAAGGATTATAACAAATTGAAAATACACGTTGGCTTGTCTAGCGGGTTCAACGTTAGACGCCATCACGGACCCGACGGTGGGAAATTTCGGTCGTGACAGTTGAGAAGTAGCAGCAACTGGTATTGGGTAGTTTCCCTTTTTGATAACTCTCCATACCTTGACATCATAGGATTTTGCGTAAATCTCCATACGCACTTTCTAGTGAGAGAAGTGTTGACTGTTGAAGTATGGTGGCCTCACTTGTGATGTTCCTTCCTGGAAAAGTGCTCCAACAATGATTTGATTGGCCATGATCTTTTCTCACAAGCTATTAAGCAAAAGTAAAATGTGAGCGAGGCTCTGATACCAATTGAAAGTACAAGAGGGGGTGAATTGACTATTTTTAATTTTATTCTTTATTAGTTGTCTGGTTTTGCAATTAGTCGACTAGTTATAGTAACGAAGTAATAACACAGCTGAATATAAAGATAGTAATAAAAGTGCAGGAATTAAAGACATCAGAATTTTATACTAGTTCGGATTCAATGTGAATCCTAGTCCAGTCCCCTTGGGTTGCAAGGGTGTTCTTTTTCATTGAATGATGTTCTTCGAGAATACAGAGATGGTGTAGTTTACACCAATGGCTAACTATCAGTGACACTCGATTTCTTTTTAATACAATGCCTCACTAGTGGTTTTCTCTCTTTCTTCTCTAACTCGTTACACAACAGATCTTTAAGAAGCTACAATGTTTGTATGTAGTATAACAAAGAGAGGGTAATTGGTTCGATCAAAGTATATTATTCTAATGTACAGGAATGGGTTTATATATTTGAGGAAGCTTTGATTGTTGAAGAGACGCTGCCAACCCAAGAAATTTGATCCTTGAAAAGAGATTGATTCTTTTCAAGAATAAAGATATTCCGCAACGGCTAGGGCTGAGAGGGATGCACTGAAAACTTCCTTTGATGGCGCCGAAATCCTCCTAGGATCTTGGTCTTTCCAATTTTAGTCGTGTGAGTGATTCTTGGTATCTTTGATTGCTTGATTTCTTCATTCTTTCCGCAATCTATTCCGTCACTCTTTCACCAGCCTTCATTTATTTCCTTAGTCATCACTATCGTATTAGATGCAGTCTGTTCCATTAATTCTTCCGCAATTTCCTCAATCTTGGATTCGCCAGTGATCTTGTCCTTTCAATCTCGAGAGGTACCTACATACAACAAATATATTATTTGTATCATTAAAATCATATTCTAACACTTATGTGCTTATACAACATATCTCATATCGAGAATGGATCCTTTGAAGTATATCTTTCAGAAACCTATGCGCACTGGCAAGCTGGCTAAGTGGCAAATCCTGTTGAGCGAGTTCGACATTGTCTATGTAACTCAGAAGGTAGTCAAGGGTCAGGCACTGGCAGATCACCTTGCTGAAAACCCTGTGGGAGGAGAATACGAACCCTTGAAAACGTATTTTCCCGACGAAGAGGTATCATTTGTAGGAGAAGACATTGCTGAATCTTACGATGGTTGGAGGATGTTTTTTGACGGAGCGGAAAACATCAAAGGAGTCGGCATTGGAGCCGTCTTGGTGTCAGAAACTGGCCAACATCATCTAGTATCTGCAAAACTCAGATTCCCCTGCACCAACAACATGGCGGAATATGAAGCTTGCATATTAGGACTCAACATGTCTGTTGACATGAACATTCAGGAGATGCTAGTAATCGGCAATTCAGATTTGCTTGTGCACCAGGTACAAGGAGAATTGTCACGACCCAATTTTCCCTCTGTTGGGTATCGTGAAGGCACCTAGTCTTAAGGACTAGGTAAGCCTAACATTTAGTAAACATAAATAAAATATTGAAACCTTTGAATGCTTCTCGATAAAAATCTCTATACATTATATATCATCCCAAAACCCGGTAAGTACAAGTCATAACCTTTAAGGAATCTACACTAACATCTCTAAATACCATTGTTCGGAATAAATACAACAGTGTATGAATACTACTTGTAAGAAGGTGACTCCGAAACCGCGAACGCTGAAACGGTTTTACCTCGAGTCTCCACAACAGAAACCGCGTTGCTAGCTATCGATCAACTGCTATGCAAAAATCTGGGATCTACACACAAAAAATGTTCAGAAGAGTAGCAAGAGTACACCACAGCGGTGCCCAGTAAGTATCAAGACTAACCTCGGTGGAGTAGTGACAAGGACTAGTCAAGACACCCACTGGTCTAATAAATTAAACAGATATACGTATAGGAATGACATGACATGACACTTGTCCAATGGCTACACCATATAATTATCAACATAACAAGTACAAAGTGGAAGTAAGATACATTAAATAACACAAAACATCATAAAATTTCACAGAATAAAGGACGGGGGTGCGAATCAAAAGCGAAAACCACAACACAGTAAAAACAATAGTAACTCAGCACTGCAATAATTTCCCCCTCAAGCCTTAGTCAACAACTCCTACAATTTAGTCAATTCTTCAAGTGAAAACTTTAAATCATAAGTTTATATTGAAATCTTTAAAAATATAATCACTTCATTTTGAGTAAAGCCTCCTTCGAAAATACACTTCCTCCAACATATATATAAATGTACTGTACAGAACGAAAACCTCGAACACAAATTCCATTCAATAAAAGCTTTTCAATGTACCTTTCTAGTAAATGTTTTCCAAACATAGCTTCTTTCAAATAAATTCTTTGCAAACATAACTTTGGAAAATGGTAACCTTGCAAACATAGTTTCCTTCAAGGTAAATGCCTTTAAACTTTACTTTTCAATAACTGTCTTTCAGACATAGTTTCCAATAGAACAAGTGCACGGCATCAACCTTCGTGCTTTTACTCTAGTCCTCCCCATAGAAATCGATCGATAAGACACGTAAATTAAGCAAAGTAAACCAGTAAAAGACATAGACAGGGCAACAACAATGAGATAAAGGTCAAGTACAACACAATAATAACAAGTCACACCAAATATGTAAGTACAACAATAACATCTCAAAGTACGGGCACAAGTATACACAGGGAAACAGATATCACATCATAATGCATGTCCCTCGTCCTCACCTGCACGGAAACACCCTTCGTGCCATGAACTCACTCACAATATTATGCACAGCACCACCCTTCGTGCTTTTACTCTCAATAATATGGCACATCATCACCCTTCGTGCTTTTAATTTCAATAATATGGCACGGAATCAACCTTCGTGCTTTTCACTCTTTCCTCACATGATAATGAATGTAAACAATGGCACGGCATCACCCCTCGTGCTTTACACTCTTTCCTCACATGATAATGAATATAAACAATGGTACAGAATCACCCTTCGTGCTTTACACTCTTTCCTCACATGATAATGCATATGAAATGGCACGGCATCACCCTTCGTGCTTTACACTCTTTCTCACCCAAACAAATGAAATGATAGCATTCATACAAGGGAATCAACAACATAAACAATCATAGAAATCATACTGTCCCGGGAAGGGAGTCAACAATGGAAAACAACATCATCAACAACATGAACAATAATAGAAACCATAACTATCCCGGCAAGGCAGTCGACAATAATAACAATATCATCAACAACATAAACAATAATAGAACCCACACCGTCCCAGCAAGGGAGTCAACAATGGAAACAATAGCATCAACATCATAAGCAATAATAGAACCCACACCGTCCCGGCAAGGGAGTCAACAATGGAAACAATATCATCCCGGCAAGGGAAAACAACTATAACCAATTTCACTTAAATAATTAGCTTCACGGAATAAACTCATTTTGAACAATGCTCAGTAATAGGCAACACCAAGTAAATACCATCAACACGGATGATTATCAACTAAACCTAAGTAGCACTTAAGGGAAAATCATATAATTCACAATGTACGATTCACGGGCATGCTTGACACCAACGTATAGATATTCCAATTTCTGCTAAACAATTATAGGGCGAGATTATACTAGTTCTAGTCAAATAGGCAGTTTATGAGGAAGATAAGGCACGACGGTAGGAAAGGTAAAGTCTTCATTTAAGTCAATTAAGATCAAATAAGAAGCAAGGAACACTAAGCAAGTAATTTCTAATTTGAACAGGAAGAAATGAAACTCGCAATCAGGAACACAAATATAACAATTACAACTTCATACACGGGGAATATAAGGACCTACGAATCCTAAAAGGCCAACCTATTTTCAAATAAGTCCGAGTTCTCACTCGTCACCTCACGTACACGGGCTACAATCAACATAGAAGACTCAATCCTAAGGGGTAGTTCCCTCACACAAGGTTAGGCAAGATACTTACCTCGAAGACGACAACCCGGTACTCCAAAATGAACTTCTCAGGCGAAAAGACCTCTGGACGGCTCAAAATCACTAAAGAAACTTCAAAGTTCACATAGAATGTATAAGGAACTATTCCGAATAATAAAGTTTCAATCTTTACAAAATTATAAAAATCGGCCCAAAAGTCAACCCCCGGGCCCGCACCTCGTAACCCGACAAAATTTACAAAAACCGAATACCCATTCTAGTACGAGTTCAACCATACAGATTTTATCAAATTTTGATACCATTCGGTCCCTCAAATCATGAATTTTCAATTTAGAAGTTTTCTTTCAAAACCCACATCTTTCTCAACTAAAACTACAATTTAAATGATAAAATCAAGAACAAATTCATGGAATATATTTAATTCTAATGGAATAACACTTACCCATTCGATTTGTGTGAAAAACCCTCAAAGAATCGCCAAGAACCGAGCTCTAGAAGTCAAAATATGATAATAATGGTGAAACCCCCGATTTTGGATTATATTCTGTCTGCCCAAGTATTTGAGCATTGCGATCGCGGACACAAGGATGCGATCGCATAGAAGAAAAAATGTTGCTGGCCAGTTGTGTTACGCGATCGCACATGGAGCAATGTGATTGCATAAGGAAAAGGATGTTATGCCTGGAACTACTCTACGCGGTCGCGAGGGAGGGGAGTGCGATCGCGTTTAAGGAAAAAGCTGGTCTCCGCGATCGCGTACGTAGGATTATGAACGCATAGAAGAAAAACTGGGCGTTTCAAATTGACATTATGCGATCGCAGCTAAGCCTATGCGATCACATATAAGGAAGGGACAGTAGACAGAACAACAACATTGATTTGAAGGAAATTGACCCGAACCCCATCCGAAACACACCCGAGGTCCCGGGCACCCCGTCTAACCACACACACAAGTCATATAACCTCACAAGGACTCGCTCGAGGTTTCAAATCACATAAAAAAACACCAAAACGACGAATCAAACCAAAAATCAAACTTATGAACTTTCATATCTTCAAATATCAAAACTCGTTCCGAAACCTATAAATTGAACCCGGAATGACGTGAACTTTTGCAGACAAGTCACAAATAACACAAAGGACCTATAGACACTCCCAAAATTCCATTTCCGAGCCCGATATCCAAATTTCACCTATCGGCCGAAATCGCCAAAATTCCAACTTTCGCCAAATTACCTCAAATCACTCTACGAACCTCCAAAACCAATTCCGGACGCGCGCCTAAGTCCAAAATCATCATACGAAGCTGTTGTCATTAACCAAAACTCATTCTAAGGCCATTTACACAAAAGTTAAACTTTCGGTCAACTTCCATCACCTAGGCTTCAAAATTTGAAAATTCACTCCCAATTCAACTCCGGGTTATCCAGTAACTGAATACAATCATGCACACAGATCGATATACACAATGTGCAGCTGTTCAGGACCTCATGCCACCGAACGGAGTTTAATTTCTCAAAATGACCAGTCGGGTCATTACAAGAATGGGCAACCAAGAATTCCAAGATATTTCCATATCTGCACCATGTGCAGGAATTGAAGAAAAGATTCACAAAGATAGAGTTTTTCCATGTCCCCAGAATTCAGAATGAGTTTGCTGATGCACTGGACACTTTGTCATCAATGATACAGCATCCAGACAAGACCTTCATCGATCATATCCCAGCAAGGATCCATAACCAGCCAGCATATTGCGCCCATGTTGAAGAAGAAACTGATGGGAAGCCTTGTTCCACGACATCAAAGAGTACCTGGCAAAAGGAGAATACCCATAGCATGTAAACCATACTCAGAACAGGCTTCGGAGATTGTCAAATCATTTCTTCCACACTGGAGGAACCCTATATAGAAGAACTCCTGATTTGGGACTACATGATGGGACCTGCGGCCCATATATGAATGGCTTCGTCTTGGCCAAGAAGATACTCAGGGCAGGTTACTTTTGGATGACCATGGAAACGGATTGCATCCAGTACGTTAAGAAGTGCTACCAATGTCAAGTACATGCAGACATGATAAAAGTGCCACCAAACGAGCTTAATGCAACAAGCTACCTTGGCCCTTTGCCTCCTGGGGAATGGTTGTTATTGGTCCAATCGAGTCCACTGCCTCAAACGGACATCGGTTTATTTTAGTGGCTATCGACTACTTCACTAAATGGGTTGAAGTCGCGTCTTACAAAGTTGTAACTAAAAAGGTCGTTGCGGATTTTGGCCGCGACCGGATTATTTGTCGGTTCGGAGTTCCAGAGTCCATCATCACTGACAACGCTGCCAATCTCAATAGTGATATGATGAAATCCATGTGCGAGACTTTCAAAATCAAGCACAAGAATTCCACAGCATATAGACCTCAAATGAATGGAGTTGTGGAAGCCGCCAACAAGAACATCAAGACGATACTGAGGAAAATGGTAGAGAATCACAAACAATGGCACGAAAAGCTACCCTTCGCCTTACTAGGATACCGTACCACAGTCCGCACATTAACCGGGGCAACTCCCTACTTGTTGGTTTATGGTACTGAAGTTGTTATTCCCACCGAAGTGGAGATTCCTTCCTTGAGAATCATACAAGAAGCTGAGCTCAGCGACGCAGAATGGATAAGGAGCCATTATGAGCAGCTAGCCCTCATAGACGGAAAGAGGATGAACGTAGTATGTCACAGACAACTTTATCAGAACAGAATGTCTAGGGCCTTCAACAAAAGAGTCAAGCCGAGACAGTTCGCACCGGGGCAACTAGTATTGAAGAAGATATTCCCGCATCAAGATGAAGCCAAAGGGAAATTATCTCCCAACTAGCAAGGTCCTTACATGGTTCACAGAGTATTGACAGGAGGAGCCTTCATACTCGCGGAAATGGACGGAGAAGTATGGCCAAAGCCGATCAATTCGGATGTAGTCAAGCGATACTATGTGTAAACTACTTATGTTTCTCATATGATGTAAATGGAACTACGCTCGACCCGATTCCCATTTAAGAGGGGATACGTAAGCAGCCCTGTGGGTTCGGTCACAATTCAATAAATTTTCTATTTTCCCCACAATCAGAAACTGGGGCAGAATTTTGAGGAGGACCCTCAAAATTCTGAAGCAAGTTCAGTCAATCGTAGCGTGTAGAGCAGCTAGAAAGGCTATCTAGTTAACTGGGGGACCCTCAAAATTCTACAGTAAAAAGAAGTCGTGATGTCTCTGACCGTGTCACAGTCACTGATTCATCTAACCAATTTCTAAAAAACTATATTTTTACTATGTCTTTGAAAATTATGCATGCTTGCTTTTGAAATAAACTCTATTTAGCAAATGTTGCCCCGATAATTTGAACAGGATCTTCAAACAGAGTGAAGAAAATCAAGCAAGCCGATGGAGGCACGAACCGACCTCCCCCTACAGAGCTCATGATTTTTCTTTGTATGTAGGAACAAGGAATATGCACACCTTGAAATCACATTCCTCATAACAGCAAGGATACCGAACTCATTTCCAGCTAAGAAATACATCTGCCATCATCTATTATTTGTTCATTGCATGAGACTAAGAATTGTCTCAAATTTGCATGAGGCTAAGCCATACCTCCCTGTTTGCATAAGGCTAAGCATTGCCTTCACTTTGCATGGGACTAAGCCCTGCCCCAAATTTGCATGAGGCTAAGACTTACCTCACTTTTTGCATAAGGCTAAGCACTGCCTTTTCTTTGCGTGGGACTAAGCACTGTCCCAAACCTCGCACGAGACTAGACATTGTCTCTCTAGCATTACCTATTCTCTTCTTTCGGGCTAAGCTCTGCCCTCAACTTCATACGAGACTAAACCCTGTCTTGTCACTTCTAGCATCATATTTTGCATCTCATGGGCTGAAATATCGCCAATTTGTCCGAAGGCGCCATAGTCTGAAGGCACCATCCTCATAAACGGAAGACATCATGACATGGCCCGAGGATCTCTCAAACTTGCATATCATTATTCAAAGGCGTCATGGTTCGGAGGCACCATTATCATGGCCCTAGAACATCATTTCATGGCCTGCGAAACTCTTATGACACAATTCATAGCCCAGAACATCATGGTCTACGGGCGTCATCCTTAACCGTCCAAAGACAATCCTCATGGTCTGAAGGGAATTTGCATCATGTTTAAATTTATGCACAGATATATGTTTGTAGCACATCTTTTATTTGCAGGTAACTCGATAAGCAACCATTATCCCGGTAGGAGTAGTTCCGCTCTAGTTCCTTCATACTACTTCAAGCCTGACCGCTCACCGTAATTGTTTCACCTATTCCAAACCTTGTGTCCGTTCTTATGATAACTTCATCGGTATATTCCGTTGGTGAATCCAGAACTACACACGACCTGATTCCTGTAAAACCAGGGATATGTAGGCAGCTCAAAAACCAGAGTGCGGCCTATGTCTCTTGAATCACCCTAGTCGGTCAAAATTGGCCATCATATCTTTACCTGACAACTCTTTTATCCTTCCCGAGTAAAGAGGGCAGTTGTTGATACCTAATTTTTCCCCATATTATTTTCAAAATGCATATATATCTTCAAAATAGTACATGAGCATCAATTATGTCACGACCCAAAATCGGTTCAGGTCGTGATGACACCTAACGGCGAGGTTAGACAAGCCAAGAACAACTATAGAAATAAAAGTGCGGAATATAATAACGATATGGGGCAGGGCCGTAGAAACAAGATGAACCACAGCTAGGCTCGATATATATATATATACAACCCCGAAATCAAACATAATTACAACAAGTGTGTGCCAGGACTAGTATCACAGTGTCAACAGGCGGCTACATAGATACAACAGCAGAAATACATATACAAAATATACAAGCTACAGTCTGGAAACAAAAGACTGAGCAAAATGAAACTAGAAGGCTCCAGAGGTGCTGTCAGGAGAAACCAAGAAGACAGCTCACCGTGTGGAGTGCCACGATCAGTATCTATCAACAAGCGGATGACCAGACGGACCAGCCTCAGTACCTGCACAGTCAAGTGCAGAAAAAGAAGAAAAGTGCAGCATGAGTACATATAATCACATATGTACCCAGTGAGTATCCCGTCTAAACTCGTAAAGAGTAGTGACGAGAGGTAGATTACATACTCACTAAGGTCCAGCACATAATAAAATAAAGTACATGCTGGGCAACAGATCATGTGAGAAAGTACATCAAATATACGAACAAGTAAACAACAACAGTATCTAATCTCAACCAAAAATCTTTCTTTGGAAGTTGTTCATAGTTATATCATTGTTTTCTTTCTCATTATCTGAAATTTTTTATCTTTATTCTCAATTGTTCACTTTCCAGTACTCAGTATTGTTTCTCAACTCACCATCGTACGATCTCAACTCAATGCAAATGCTCATGAATGCAATGAGTATACATATATATATCTGACACGGACAAGACTATCGGCCGAAGTCATAAGGGTGGGTCATAAGAACTGACACGGTCATAAAGCTCCACACGTTCGCGAATCATACCTGCGACCCGTGCACTGACTCGATAAAATCTCCACGATCGCGAATCATCCATGCGACTCGTGGGCAAATATCTCTCCCTGCTCGCGAATCATTCATGCGACTCAGGGGCCAATGACATATATATATAATCTCCCGATCACGAATCATACCTGTGACTCGGGGCCAATGATGCAAAGTAAAACTCTCCCCGATCGCGAATCATTCCTGCGACTCCGGGGCCGAGGAAATATATATGTCCTCCCCGATCACGAATCATATCTGTGACTCGGGGGCCGGTGAAAGTAGTAGTATATCTCTCCCTGATCACGAATCAAACATGTGACTCAGGGGCTAGTAAAATAAGTCTTATCTCTCCCTGATCACGTATCAAACCTGTGACTCAGGGGCTAGTAAAATAATATGAGTATAATTCCTCCCTGATCACGAATCAAACTTGTGACTCAGGGGCAAGTAAAATGTAAGTAAAAATTCTCCCTGATCACGAATCAAACATGTGACTCAGGGGCAATGAAATATAAGTTCTCCCCGATCACGAATCATACATGTGACTCGGGGGCCATGAATACATGAATGCGTATATATGACTGTATGAATGAATATATATATATGTGTATATCTAGAAACCGTGGTACCGACTCGCCCACATTCAACGGGATCGGATACTCACATCTCACTTGACAGCCAAAGTTAGGATTTTTATCACATTATCCACTTTGCTCATAATACCACCATGATTAAACAATTTAAGTACTAGAAGAAATTTTAACCACCTTCATTATCATGCATAGGAAGGAGTTTTAACCACCTTCATTTAGCTCAACAGCTCATTATCAAGACTTATTTCATTATTCAAGTATAAGAAGGAATTTTAACCACCTTCATCCAGCTCAACAGCTCATTATCTCATTTACTCTTTGCTCTTTATCAATTATATCAGGAGTAACACAATTACTCAATTGATGAAGTTCATAATTCTTATCTGAATATTATGTACATTTAATTCGCAGCTATCATAGCTCAATTTCATCATATATCAGTAATAACTCGTACAAAACATCAGATAATATCAAACAACAGTTAGAACATGCTCGTGGGTCCTACGGCTACCCAACATACAGTATAGATGCCACGTACGGACTCTCGTCACGTGGTGCGTACGTAGCCCCCTCAACGAGCACAATTAGCAACAAAGAGCCTAGGGGACATTTCCCCCTTACAAAGTTTGGAAAGGAAACTCACCTGGACAAGTGCTCCTCCGGCCAACGGACCGATCAACACGACGCACAAATCCTCCGAATTACCCTCGATGGCTCGCAACAAGCCAAAAACACATAATTATATCAATTTAGGAAGAATCGAGGAGGATTTATCAAGGATTTCCCTTAAAAACACATTCTTGACATACTTGGCAAATTCAATTTCGTGCCTCGGCGTCCGGAAAAATATAATTCTTGAAGAAACGCGCTATACGTCGCCTAAGGATCAAGATTAACTCAATTAATCATCCCTCAATGGCCCAAAATCAAAATTCACATTTTCATTAAAACCCTCTTTCTTCCCCCCAACAATNGCGGAGGGTTAGGGAATCACTTACCTGAGTTTCTAGGCCGAATTACCCGTTCTGGAGCTCTTGGGGTTGTCAACAATGGAGGAAATATGATTTTTGGGAAAGAATTCACGACTTGGGATTTTTAATAGTACTGCCCAGCAGTTTCCGCCCCTGCGACCCTTGGATCGCAGGTGCGAACCCGCCCTTGCGAGAAAAGGGTCGCGCCTGCGATTTTGGCCTGGGCCCTGGGGAGGTCGCGCCTGCGGAGCCTGGTCCGCTACAGCGGAGCCGCGCCTGCGAGAATAGGGTTGCCCCTGCGGCTGGGAACGCGCCTGCGGTGGGAAGGCCGCTGGTGCGAGCCTCGCGCCTGCGGCTCATGGACCGCAGGTGCGGTCACACCAGTAAAGTCCCACCAGCTATGCCCACTGCTGGTTTTTGACCCCGTTCGAGGTCCGGGAGACCCCTAGGCCCACCCGAGCCCTCGACGAATTATACCAACGAGTCCCAAATCACATGACGGACTCGCTCGAGCTCCCAGAACACTAAAAATATCATTCAATTTGAGAATCACTCTCCAAAACCCCCTTAGATCAAACTTAGGATTTCAAGAAAACTCAAACGGCTCATCAATACACCAAACGGGTCTATACTGCTCGGAATGACCCCAAATTTTGCGGACAAGTCATAAATGACTATACGGAACTATTGCCAGTTCCGGAATTCCATTCGGACCATGATATCACGAGGTCCAATTCCAGGCTAAATTCTAAATCACATGAAATCCTGAATTCCGATTCAGGTACCGAGACACTCCCGGGTCATCATAAACCCGAGGTGAACACACTCCCAAGTCTGAAATCATCATCCGGAGATGCTGGAGCTGTCAGAACTCGATTCCGAGGTCGTTTGCTCAAAATGCTGCTCGGAGCCAAAATCAGCCAAATAGGCTAGCCTTTAGGAACCAAGTGTTCCTGAACTGGCCAAATTACTTCCGAATCTCGAACTACCTGCCCACGCAAGTCATAAGGCACGGATAGCCTCTATGGAAAGAGTCATTCACGGGAACGAAGTCCCAACACACAAAACGACCGGCTGGGTCGTTACATTCTCCCCCTCTTAAACTAACGTTCGACCTCGAACGGGTCTAGAATCGTACCTGATGTGCTGAATAGCTGTGGGTATCTGTCCCGCCTATCCTGCTCGGACTCCCAAGTCGCCTCCTCAACTGGTTGGCCCCTCCACTGGACCTTAACCGCTGAAACTGTCTTGGACCTCAACTGGCGGTCCTGTTTATCAACAATAGCCACAGGCTCCTCCTCGTAACTCAACTGCTCATCTAGCTGAATAGTACTATAATCGATCACCTGGGAGAAGTCTGCGAGATACCTCTGAAGCATGGAAACATGAAAAACTGGCTGAACTCCTGATAGTGTTGGAGGCAAAGCAAGTCTATAAGCAACATCACCAACTCGCTCTAACACCTCAAATGGGCCTATATACCTAGGGCTCAACTTGCCCTTCTTCCCGAATCTCATAACGCCCTTCATCGGCAAGACTCTTAGCATAACCTGATCCCCCTCCATAAATGCTACATCTCGAGCCCGCTGATCTGCGTAGCTCTTCTGCCTCGACTGAGCTGTGCGAAGCCTTTCCTGGATAATTTTCACTTTCTCTAAAGCATCTCTGACCATGTCAGTACCATACAGCTTAGCCTCACCAGGCTCAAACCACCCAATCGGAGAACGGCATCGCCGACCATATAAAGCCTCAAATGGAGCCATCTGGATGCTGGCCTGATAACTATTATTATATGCAAACTCTGCCAAAGGCAAGAACTGGTCCCACTGACCTCCGAAATCAATCACACAAGCCCTGAGCATATCCTCCAGAATCTGAACTGTACGCTCCGACTGGCCGTCAGTCTGAGGGTGAAAAGCTGAACTGAGGTCCAATCGAGTACCCATCTCCCGATGCAAAGCTCTCCAGAAGTGTGACGTGAACTGAGGACCCTGGTCTGAAATGATAGATAGTGGCACGCCATTCAACCTGACGATCTCACGAATATAGAGCTGAGCCAACTTCTCTATAGTATAAGTAGTGGCCACAGGAAGGAAATGCGCCGATTTGGTCAATCTATCAACAATGACCCAAACCGCGTCAACCTTCCGCAGAGTCCGAGGCAACCCCGATACGAAGTCCATGGTAATGCGCTCCCATTTCCACTGAGGAATGGGCATCTGCTGAAATAAACCTCCTGGCCGCTGATGCTCGTACCTAACCTGCTGGCAATTAAGACATCGAGCTACATACTGAACAATATCTTTCTTCATCCGCCTCCACCAGAAATGCTGCTTCAAATCACGATACATCTTTGTCGCCCCTGGATGGATAGAATACCTGGAACTGTGAGCCTCTGCTAGAATCCTTTCCCTCAAACCATGAACATCTGGTACACACAGTCTGCCCTGAAGTCTTAAAACACCATCCTCACCTAAAGTAACATCCTTGGCTAGGCCCTGAATCACAGTATCCCGAAGCTCTGCTAGACGCGGGTCATCAAACTGTCGAGCCTTGATTTCCCCAAGCAACGAAGACTGAGCTACCACATGGGCCAAAACTCGACGAGGCTCTGAAAGATCTAATCTTACTAACTGGTTGGCCAAGGACTGAATGTCCAAGGCTAAAGGCCTTTCTTCAACTGAAATATAGGCTAAACTCCCCATGCTGGCTGCACGCCTGCTCAAAGCATCCGCTACTACGTTTGCCTTGCCCGGATGATACAAAATGGTAAGGTCATAGTCTTTCAACAATTCAAGCCACCTTCGCTGTCTCAAATTAAGATCTCTCTACTTAAGCAAATACTGTAGACTGCGGTGGTCNTCTTCTCATGAACTTTCAGCTGCCGCGAAGCATAAGCAATAACTCTGCCATCCTGCATCAAAACACATCCCAACCCGACGCGTGAAGCGTCACAATATACTGTATAGGTCCCTGACTCAGAAGGTAACGAAAGAACTGGTGATGATATCAAAGCTGATTTGAGCTTCTAAAAACTCGCCTCACAATCGTCGGACCATTGAAAGGGGACATTCTTTTGAGTCAATCTAGTCAATGGAGCGGCAATAGAAGAAAATCCCTCGACAAAGAGACGATAATAATCTGCCAAACCCAGAAAACTTCTGATCTCTGTAGCTGAAGTAGGACGAGGCCAACTCTGAACTACCTCAACCTTCTGTGGATCAACCTTAATACCTTCACCTGATACTATATGGCCCAAGAATGCTACAGACTGTAACCAGAACTCGCACTTAGAGAACTCAGCAAATAATTTCTGTTCTCGCAAGGTCTGAAGCACTACCCGCAAATGCTGCTCATGCTCACCCAAACTCCGCGAATAGATCAAGATATCATAAATGAAAACAATAACGAACGATTCAATATAAGGCCTGAATACCCTATTCATCAAATCCATAAAAGTTGATGGGGCATTAGTCAAGCCAAAAGACATCACCAAGAACTCATAGTGACCATATCGGGTGCAGAATGCAGTCTTCGGAACATCAGAAGTCTGAATCTTCAACTGGTGATATCCCGATCTCAAGTCAATCTTAGAGAACACACGCGCACCCTGAAGCTGATCAAATAAATCATCAATGCGAGGCAGAGGATACTTATTCTTGATAGTTACCTTGTTCAGCTGGCGATAGTCAATACACATACGCAAAGACCCATCTTTCTTTTTCACGAAAA